>JAQZBX010027162.1:0-28280 GCA_029593785.1 Cabassous unicinctus
TTTTTTTTTCTGAGTTTCCTTGTCTTTTATCTCTTACATTTAAGCTTATCATTATTATTTCATTTTCCTATTAATTGTATTTGGTTATTATATGGGATTGATCTTCATGGAGGGTTTAGATCACAGAAGGGTTACAATGGGGGCTGTAGAGGATCATTGGTGGGAGGTGTCTGGGAAGGGGGATTCATGGGAGTAAGTTCATCTGAATATACATGAAAGATATATAAAATTGTTCAAATGATCAAGGGATGGGGCATGGTCATGGTGGATAGACAATCACTCAATAAATGAGGGAATACTGAATTCCCAGGCTGGAGAGCTCTGCCACATTCTCCAAGGGAGCAGCAACAGTCCCCTGATAGCAGGGGCAGTGTCTGGCAAAAGAGGATGGCCCACTGATGAGTTCTTGTTATTGATGACTAGCCACATGAGTCTTTGCTCCTGTAATTGAAACTTAGCCTTCTGTTATGCGGTGCCTAATGGTTGCCATCTGAGAGCCTCCTTGATGCTCAAATGTGACCTCTCTCTAAGCCAAACTCATCATATGAATGCATTACCTTCCCCCCAACATGGGACAATACTCCTGGGGATGAGCCTCCCTGGCAATGAGGGATTAATACCAAGTGCCAACTGGCAACCCAACTGGAAAAAGACCTTGAATAAAAGGGGGAAAACGTAAAGACAAATGAGTTCATGTGGCTAAGAAACTTCAAAGAGAGTCGGAAGGTCATCCTAGAGGTAACGCTAGTGTACAGCTCAGTAGGATCTCATAGAACACCAAAGTGGAATCACCCAACACAGAAGGGCTCCTGAGGGCTCTGGAGACACCCAGGTCCTATATAAGGGGGGATAGCCTCAGATATGGATGCCTTATCAGTGGGCTCTACTTTGGAATCTGTGGTCCTGAGAGTGACAGAATTGGTTTCAAATAAGTCCTCCCTGCACATGGTCCATCAGTCCCTTCTATTCAAACCTATATGTGATGCTGGAGTTTGTACATGTACTTCTACAGACTGGAGCCTCTGGCCTGCCTATGTGCCAGCTGTACCTGGAATCTTGGTGGAGCTGCAACTCCTACTCCACAGCTCAATGGACCCACCCAAGTCACCTAGTGGGGAGACGATGATGGACAATGGCCATCCCAGGGAATGGAGAGAGCCTGCAGCTGCATGTAGGATAATCTGATCCACCATATCCATGGGATATAAGCCCACTCTCACTTGGAGTTGGAGTGGACATCACCATCCCAGTCCCCTCAGGATTGGTGGAAGAGCTATGGACTAGAGTGGACTTAATGGTATTCTGTTGTAGACATATTTTGACTCAAGCAATGGAAGAAATTGTAACAGTGAGGTGGAGCCAGGGGCCACTACATGTTTTTGGGGCAGGGAGGGGAAAGGCAGTTTTAATACAGGGGCTTTTTCAGGATTTGGGGGTTGTCCTGAGTGACGTTGTGGCGATGGATATAGGCCATTTTTCATCAGCCTATACCATGCAGAACTGTGTGGGAGAGAGTGTGGTCTATGATGTCAACTGTGGTCTATGCTTAGCAGCAAAGCCCCAGGATGTGTATATCCATTGCAGGTAAAGTGCCACACTAATGAAAGATGTTTATGTGGGATGTTATGGGAGGTGTGGGAAACAGGGAACTTGGGAATCCCTGTAATTTTTGTGTAACATTTATGCAATCTAAACATCTTTTTAAAAAAATATATATGTATATATAAATAAATAAAGCTTCTTTGAAGACAAAAAAAAAACAAAAAAAAAAGGAGAAGCCCTGGATATTCTCAAAGGGCCTTATAATTGGGCCCTCCTGGGGGATTGAGGGGTAGGGTTGATGAGGGGAAATTCCGGGAGCCAAACCTCGCCCTCAGCAGAAACCCACAGCTTTAAAAATGTATGCTCCCCTGGATCCCTGGTCCCCCTCTCCCGTCCTGTCTCCCCTTTTCTCCAAGGAATCCATGTCAGGAAGATAAGGATCCCAGACTGCTCCCTTGAATTGAAATTTACAGCTCTATACAGATAATGACTCTTTTTTCCTCCCTAATGGCCTTCTGCTTTTAGAAAGATAAGCTAACCTTGCTTCTTGGCCTTTGTAACCCTGCCTGCCCATTTGCTCAGGAATTTGCCCGCTTAGTGTACCTATATAAACTTATGAAAATCAGAAAACAGGGCTCAGATTTTTGGAGATTTGACTCTCCTCTGGATCCACGCATAATAAAACTTTGTTCATCCATGTTCCCAAGAGTGCCATTTAGGTTATTTCTGGCTGGCTACAACATTTGGTGCCCTGACAGGGAAACCCAACTGAGAAGGCCCATTGTGCCTCCAGCTTGGGGTTGATGGGTGCAGCCAATTGTGATCTCTGAGTGAACGAGGTGGGTGCCACCTGTCCTCTTGATGGGACCTCCTTCTGAGTCAGTCCCCACAGGCCACATCCCTACACCCTGGCCTGACTCAGTGGAGAGGTGGACTGAATAGTGCCAGAAGACTCTGGAAAGGTAAGGCCCTGGGTGAAAACGCTCAGTCAGGCCCATCTCTGGACAGAAGAGCAGACTGATCACCTCCTGAAATCTCACGTACCAAGATTCCAGAACAGGGCAATCTCTGTGGGAGGGACTGTGTAACCTCTGAGTGACTGTGAATGAATGAGGATGGCAGAGGCTTGTGTCTGCCGTACCAGTCTGTGACTCCTCGGTGTATGCTATGGAGCCAGTGTGGGCCTTAACCTGTTTTCCATGGCTACCTCATATGGTATAGTGGCTAACCCAAAAATTGCCCAAGCACCTTAGCTAAGATGAGCCTAAGTTCTCATGAGAGATGCTGACAGGCAGGAATCTGAGTGGCCTTGAAAGAGGTGACCCCTTCCTTTCTCTGTCTTATGTCACTGACTCAGGGAGTGGATTTAACATTGTTAATCCCTGTGGGAGGGAATGCATAACCTCTGAGTGACTGTGTGACTGAATGAGGACAGCAGAGACTTGCATCTGCCATACCAGTCTGTGACTCCTCAGCATATGCTACAGAGCCAGTGTGGGTCCTAACATGTTTGCCATGGCTACGTCATACAGCTTAATGGCTAACCCAAAAATTTCCCAGGAGCCTTAGCTAAGATGAGCCTAAGTTCTCATGAGAGACATGGATAGGCAGGCATCTGAGTGGCCTTGAAAGAGGTGACCCCTTCCTTTGTCTGTCTTGTACCACCAACACAGGGTATGGGTTCATCACAGTCAAAACCTACTGTTTTAAACTGTATGCTCAAGAATTTCAAGAAAGGTTTTTCCAGAGATTATGGCATCCAGATGAACTCCAGCACCTTCCAAGCCTTATGTGAAGTAGAGTGACCCACTTTTAATGTTGATTGACCTTTGGAAGAGACCCTGGATATAGCCAGGGTCAGTACAGTGTGGTTGGTGTTCACAGGAACTCCTGGCCACCCTGATCAGTTTCCTACATCAACTCTTAGCTGGAGATAGCCCAGACTCTGCTGCCTTGGGTTTGATTGTGCATTGGAAAAAAGGGACAGAGCAGGGTCTTGGTTGCACAGGGAATGGGGCACTGGACGACAGTCATTCATCAAGGGTCCTCGGAGGAGGACCCACCACCACCCCCTCTGCCATATCCTCTGGCTGCTCTAGCCTCTCCTCCTGGCCTGAGAGCACAGGCAGATCTCCCAGAAACACCCCCACCTTCAGTCTCTTCTCCTAGCCTGGGAATGCAGGCAGATCTCCAAGCAACACTTCCACCTTCAGCCCCTCTGGGAAAATTGACCCCCTCTGAGGAAAGCCCTGCAACCCAACTAGCAAGGAGATTATGGTCAGCACAACCCCCATTACAGATGCCCCTCCATGAAACACAGGATCTGGCCCAGTTTGGTGAAAATGGGACCATCCAACCCAGGAAGCCTGTATTATACTACCAGCCCTTCACAACTACAGACCTCTTAAACTGGAAGGACCACACACCCTCCTACTCAGAAAAACCCCAGGCCCTTATTGATCTCATGAAATCCATTCTCCAAACCCATCAGACTACTTGGGATGATTGCTGCCGACTTCTCCTGACTTTGTTTAATATGGAGGAGAGATGATGAATTCTGATGAAACCCCAAAATTGGCTGCAAGAGCAGGCCCCTACTGGCATCTTAAACCTGGAAGATTGGGCATGAGAAGCAGCACCAGAAACCCAACCTAACTGGGAATTCAACACTGAACAAGGACTGGCTGCACTCCAGCAATGCTGGGAAGCACTCCTCCACGGGGTCCAAGAGGGGGCAAAATAACCCACAAACATGGCAAAGATGACTGTAGTTACTCAAAAGTCCAATGAGTCTCTGGAAGATTTCTATGAATGGCTTTGTGAGGCCTTCAAAATCTACACTCCTTTTGAACCAGAAGCTCTGGAAAACCAGAGTATGGTAAATGCCACCTTCATTGCACAGGCAGCAATGAACATTAAAAGAAAGCTCCAAAAATTAGAAGGGTTCACGGGCATGAACATCTCTCAACTACTGGAAGTTGCCAACAAAGTATTCATCAATCAAGATGAAGCCACTGAACAAGAAGCCAAGAAGCAAATAAAACATCAAGCCTCCCTACCAGCAGCAGCCTTAAGAAATCCTGACCCCACCTCAAAATGAGAAGGACCACCTCAAAAAGAGGGGACAAGTGCCAGAAGAGTGCCACTGGCCAGAGACCAATGTGCTTACTGCAAAAAGAGTGGACACTGGAAAATGAGTGCCCCCAGAAGACTGAGGCACATAGAGGGAACATCCCTAAAGGGAAATAATGACCTGAGCAACAAGACCATCTGCTCGGGCTGGCAGGACTCAACCCTAAATAGGGGTGACTGGGTTTACTGGAACTTGGCCCCCACAAGCCCATGGTCAAACTACAAGTCAGGGGCCAGCCAATGACTTTCATGGTGGACACTGGCACTGAACATTCTGTGGCCACAACCCCCATCATCCCCTATAGCAGAAAAACCACTAATATCATAGGAGTGACTGGGGACCAGTCAAGCCAATGGGCTTTTTGCCAGTCAAGAACTTGCCAGCTCAGTGGCCATGAAGTAAATCATGAATTTCTGTACTTGCTTGAATGTCCAGTTCCTCTGCTTGGTAGGGACCTCTTAATGAAACTAAGAGTGCAGATTACCTTCAAACCTGAAGGGCCAGTAAGCTTAAGCCTTGGGACGAGCCTCACTCTCCTCACCACCATGCCCTGAAGTGAAGAATGAAGATTTCATGCAGAAGAATGTTCAGGTCAGAATCTGGGAAAACTGCTGGAACTTTCCTCCCAGGTTTGGGCAGAAAAAATCCCACCAGGAATGGCTTGGAGCCATGCACCCATCATCATCGACCTGAAGCCTGGAGCGATCCAGGTCCAGCAGACTGAGTATCCAATCCCACGTGAAGTGCAATTGGGCATAGCCAAACATATAGATCACCTGAAGAGACAGGGGATCCTAATCAAATGCCAGTCACCTTGGAACACCCAATTATTGCCAGTAAAAAAGCCAGATGGAACTGGATATCGACCAGTGCAGGATTTACAAGCCATTAATAACACCACTCTCACCTTACATCAGGTTGTTCCCAACACGTACACCTTGTTAGGACAGCTGCCACCTGAAGCCGCCTGGTTCACTTGCCTGGACCTGAAAGATGCCTTCTTCTGCCTGTGTCTGGACCCCATGAGCTAGCCTCTGTTTGCCTTTGAATGGGAAGATCCCAAAACGTGGCAGAAAAATCAGCTAACCTGGACCCGGCTCCCACAGGGCTTCAAAAACTCCCCTACCCTTTTTGGGGAAGCTTTGGCAGCAGATTTGGCCATCTACCCCCCAGAAAACTGTAGGTGTGTTCTCTTACTATACGTAGATGACCTCCTAGTTGCCAGTGAAATGGAAGAGGACTGCTGGAGAGGGACCCAGACTATAATACAACTTCTAACACAGACTGGGTACAAAGTGTCTTTGAAAAAAGCCCAGATCTGTAAACAGCAAGTCAAGTACCTGGGGTTCGGCATCACACAAGAGCACTGGACACTAGGACCCAAATGAAAGAAAGTGATCTGCATCATCCCTACCCACACCACAAAAAGAAAGCTTCATGAGATCCTCAGAGGTGCAGGGTTCTGCCACATCTGGATTCCTGGGTTTGCAGCCATGCCTAAGCCCCTTTACAAAGTTTTGGCAGGTCCAGAAAAAGAACCTCTTGCCTGGTGAGAAGCTCAACAGGGGGCCTTTCAAAACATCAAAAGACAACTCAGCCAAGCCCCTGCCTTGGGGCTCCCAGAGGTAACTCGAAATTTGTGTGTGTGTGTGGGTAACTCGAAATTTCATGTTTGTACATGAAAAGAACAGATTATCATTCAGGATTCTCACACAAACAGTCGACCCCTGGCAAAGACCTATTGCTTACCTCTCCAAGGAGTTGGAATCCATGGCTGCAGGGTGGCTGCCATGCCTAAAAGCCTTGGCAGCAACCATGACCCTTGTCAAAGAAGCCAACAAATTAACTCTCAGACAGGCAATTCACATTATGGTACCACACACAGTCACTGCCCTAATGAACTCCCATGGGCATCAGTGGATATCGAATCCTCGGCTCACACATTATCAAGTTTTACTCTGTGAAAACCCCAGAGTGACAATAGAAATGGTGCACAGTCTAAACCCTGCCACCTTTTTGCCACAGGAGGAAGGGGTTCCAGAACACGACTGAGTTGATGTGACAGAAGAGGTTTACGCCAGTCCTCCTGACCTCAAAGACAAACTGCTCCGTTCCCCAGATCAGACACTATTTACAGATGGGAGTAGTCTTGTTAAAAACGGAGAAAAGCTTGCTGGGTATGCAGTCACCACTACCAAACGGGTTGTGGAAGAAGAGTTTCTACCACAAGGATGGTCTGTGCAATGGGCAGAGCTCTGGGTGCTGGTCCAAGACTTGCAGGTAGCCACCAGGTGAGCAGTAAACATTTACACTCACTCTAAGTATGCATTTGCTACCATTAATATCCATGGGTCAATTTATAAAGAAAGAGGTCCCCTAACCACAGGGGCAAAGGAAATCCAAAACAAAGAAGAAATTCTCCAACTGTTAGAAGCAATCTGGAAACCAAACAAAGTCGCCATCATCCCCTGCCGGGGACATCAGAAAGGAACAGATATGGTCAGTCAAGGAAACAGATTGGTTGTCAAAGCAGCTTGGCAAGCAGCTGAAGGAACCCATGGAATAAAAGTCCTGGAATTAAAACCACAACTGTCCCTCTTAGGACAAGAGACTGATCAACTAAGCTATACCCGGGAAGAACAAGATTGGGCTGAAAGAGAAGGGGGAAGCTGAACCCCCGAAGGAACTTGGCTGCTCCTGGAAAACCAGATTTTTGTACCAAAAGGAGCCACTCATGCCCTCATCCAGTGATACCACCAACTCACCCACCTAGGAAAAACTGCACTAGAAGTCTTGCTCGGGAGATACTACTACATAGCCTGGCTAACTTCTCTCTGTGCCACCATCAGCAGCCAGTGCAAAGTTTGTGCCAAAAAAAACCCCTTGCAGGGCCCCTGTACTCCAGCAGGTGTTCATCACATGGGAACAGCCCCCTTTGAAAATATCACAGTAGACTTCATGGAAGTGAAACCAAGTTGGGGGAACAAATATCTGTTGGTGATGATATGCAGCTTTTCAGGTTGGATCAAAGCTTTCCCCACTCACACCTAGAAGGCAAGAGAAGTGACTAAGGCTTTACTTAGAGAAATCATTCAATGGCACGGGCTGCTACTGTCAATTGGAAGTGACAATGACCTGGCCTTCGTGGCTGCTATAGTCCAAGAGCTAGCAAAAATGTGAGGAATTAAGTGGAAACTCCATACCGCTTACAGGCCCCAGAGCTAAGGGAAAGTTGAATGCATGAATCAAAACCTCAAAGCCACCGTAGCCAAATTCTGTCAGGAAACTGGTCTCCCCTGGGTAGACTTACTTCCGTTGACTTTTCTCTGAGTTAGGTCCACCCCAGGACCCACTGGTTATTCACCCTTTGAAATTCTATTTGGGTGACCACCCCCAATTATCCGGGCCTTCAGAGGAAATATCAAACTTCTGGGGGAGGCTAGCCAAGATTCCATTCTCCAGCAGCTAAGGAAAACTCTAGCCAAAATACAAAATACTGTCTTGTACTGGAATCTCATCCCCCTGGGACACCTGTTGCACCCCCACTGGCCAAGGGACCTAGTTGGGGTCAAAGACTGGAAAAAAAGAACCCCTCCAGCCTTCCTGGACAGGTCCACATACTGTAATCCTTGTAACTCCTACTGCTTTTAAAGTTGCAGGTATCACCCCTTGGATCCATCATTCCAGGGTCAAGAAGGCACATCTCGATAAAGAGCACAGCAGCTGGACAGCCCAATCCATACATGGCCACCCCTTGAGAGTGTGAGTCACCCGAGCTGAATGGACCCCTGCTCCTGGTGGATCCTGTGCTTATACGGCCTGCTCGCCTTGGTATTTGGAGTTGGACTCGCTGCTGTGGCCCCTGCAGACTGGACTGTTGTGAATAGGACCCTAATTGCAATTGCTTACTGGTGTATATAGTAGGATGTTTCTGTGCCTTAGCTTGCTTGTCCTTTACTTCCTTGCCCCCTCCCTAGGAGCTGATACCCACCCCAAAATCTATGGCAGCTGCAAGTTAGTCAAAGCCAGGACAAACAATCCATGCTGAACATTTCAGTCCCGTTCTCAGCAGGTGCAACTTCAGCCTCTGTAATATTTGACACTTGCAGGGCAATCCAAGATCATGCTCCCTACACCTTGCTGGTTGCCTCATACTCCCATGCCCCCATACCAGCCCCCAAGAGAGGGTGTAGGGGTCACAGCTATGAGAGCTATGACAAATACCTCTGCCAAGACCCCCATAAAGGCAGAGGATTCTGCCACTCTTGGAGCTTGCTAGTGGGGGTCACCACATTTTGGAAGGGAATCCTACTTCTCCATATCTCCTACAGAAAATCCCCAGCCTGGCAGGGTGTGGCATAGAAATCTGTGACCCCATAAAGCTCACCTTATTAAACATAACTGCCAGATCAGAAAATACCTTTTTAAAGGCCCAGGCAGGACTGAAGCTAGGAATCAGAATATACAACTCATAGGGGATGGACCCAGGAGACCTCATATTGGTCCAACTGATCCCAGTAGTCCAACCCCTGGAAAAAGCCCTGATGAAAATAATCAGTAAAGCCACCCAAATGCTAAAAGCCAAAGTTAAAACAGGCCCCCACAACATTCTTTTGAACCAGATTCAAAATTTTCACCAACTCCTAAATAAATCTTGACCCGATATAGTTGCCTCCTGCAGGCTAGTCACTTCCTCCAGTCTAGCCATTTTCCCTGTACCTGTCTCATGGGATGTAACCCCCCTAACCCATGACAGCTCTGCAGCAGGAACCAGGACCCTCCCAGTCTGCATAACCAAACCCCTAGGAAAATGGGCTAACTGTAAAAATATAACTACCAGGACTCCTTCAAACATCCTCCCTCTTGGAAGGGCCAACTGTGACACCACCCACCCACTCAATGAGCCTGAACAATGCACCACACACTCTGTCATCTGGGTCTGTGGCACCAATGCCTACCAGTGCCTCCCCCAGGATGGCCTGGGCATCTGCTACTTGGCTTGGCCAGTACCATTATTTTCAGTGAATGGAAATGAATTGCCTTGAGAGCTCCCCTGAGCCAAATGAGCAATACAGGCAATTCTGATACTCTTAGGACTAGGAGTAATCAGGAGTGCAGCAGTAGCAGGGGCTTCTCTCACAGCTGGTCAGGAGGGCTTACAAACACTAGCTCAGGAAACATCAAATAACCATGAAGAAATATTGGGGGTTCTCAACGGGTTGCAAGACCAGATAGACACACTGGCAGAAGTGGTTTTGCCAAACAGGTGAGGATTAGACTTGCTCACCACAAGTTCAGGGGGGATCTGTCAGGCACTGGGGGAAGAATGCTGTTTCTATGCAAACTCTTCAAGAATAGTTAGGAACAAAGTGGCCCTGCTAAAGGAGCAAGCCAAAGACCATTTAAACCATGTATACCAGGCATCTGCCAACGGAAATTACTTCCAGTATCTCCTCTCCTGGATTTTGCCATTCATGCCAGTGATAGCCTCAGTCTTTTTCCTCTTAACTTTTGGGCCATGCATTCTAAGGTACCTAACACAATACATAACTTCCCACTTAAAAACCTTAAACCACTAAGTGATGTCTCATGTTAAATATCAACCCTTGGGGACTATAGAAAAATCCCCATGTTAGCAAATGATGCCCCATAAAGAATTATAATGGCATCAGTAGAGGGGAATGATGAGGGAAATGCCGAGATCCCAACCTCACCCTCAGTAGAAACCCACAGCTTTAAAAAAGTATGCTCCCTTGGATCCCTGGTCCCTCTATCCCCTCCTGCCTCCCCTTTTCTCCATGGAATCCATGTCAGGAAGATAAGCACCCCAGGCTGCCCCTTTGAATTGAAATTTACAACTCTATACAGATAATGACTCTTTTTCTTCCCTAATGGCCTTCTGTTTTTAGAAAGATAAGCTAACCTTGCTTCTGGGCCTTTGTAACTCTGCCTGCCCACTTGCTCAGGAATTTGCCCACTTAGTGTACCTATATAAACTCATGAAAATTGGAAATCAGGGCTCAGATTTTTGGAAATTTGACTCTCCTCTGTGGCCACACATAATAAAACTTTGTTCATCCATGCTAACAGGAGTGTCGTTTGGGTTATTTCTGGCTGGCCGCAACAGGGTAGTCAATTAAAACAGCAAACAACTGGGATTCCTCCCCTGACATTAGCAAAGGGTCAGAGTAATTAATGGTTCTAAAAGCAAGCAGGAAATCCAAATCAGCCCTGTTTTTGCCTTTTCTCCCTCTACCTGGATCAGCACACATCTGTAATGGAGACTTGTCTGTAAATCAGCCCTATTAACCCTTTTAGCCATTTTCTTTCTCTTCCTGGGACCTATAATCTGTTATTTTCTCCCACTTCTCTTCTGTCCATTCCTTAATAAATTACAGGCCTAAATAATCTGTAGCTAAGCCAAGAACCTAGAGGAAATCTGGCAACACACCCTCTTCCAGACATTCAACCTCACCGCTGCTCAGAGTCTGGTTTTTCAGGTCTGTCTGCAGTGCAGAGCTCTCTCCCTAGCTCCGGGCCTCTGGTATTTTAACTTTGGTCTTTTATGCTGAATGACAATTTTTACTAGTGTTCTATTCATTTATACATACATTGTAAGCATAATATTAATTATTTTAAAGAAATAGCTGATAGCATTATATAAATAACATCAAAATCAATGTTTACTATATTGTTGGGGTTTTCTTCATTACATGTAGTAGGTCTGTAAAGAGAATTTCATAAAACATGTTTTAATAGTTATCAAAGATGTCTTCTTCACTGCCTTTTGTTCACTTCATGTTTCCTTTGTATCCTTGTTGTTTTTAAAAATATTGATGTGTGTATTTCATACAGTGAAACTCAGAGATCTTCAGTGAATAGCTTGTTAAGTTTTAACTAATGCATGTACACTTGTGAAGATATATTATTCCATCACTCCAGAAAGTTTTCTTCTGCTCTTTCCAAGTTAAACCAGTCCCTCCCCTCTCTCCACACAGAGATAATTAGTTTTCTGCTTTCTTTAACAAATTTTAGAAATTCATGTCAATTAAATCACTTGATATGTTTTAGGATGTTTATTTCACTGGGCATAATTGTAATGAGAATCAATCATTTGCTGTGTCTATACCATGTTTAGCCCATTTCATTCCAGAGTAGTACTCTATTATATGGCTAAATTTTTATTCATACTCCTGGTGATGGATGTTTAACATGTCTCCAATTTTTCAATATTAAAAATAAAGCTGCTATGAACAGTCAGTTACAAATCTTTCTGTGGATACATTTATTTTCCTTGAGTAAATACTTAGGATAGGACTTGCTGAATCACATACATATGTGGTTACAATTTTAAGAAACTCCCCAAAAGATTTCAAAGTGGTTGTACTGTTTCAAGTTCTATCAGCAATGTGTTAGGGTTCTTGCTGCTCCAT
Source organism: Cabassous unicinctus (assembly GCA_029593785.1). Taxonomy (NCBI): domain Eukaryota; kingdom Metazoa; phylum Chordata; class Mammalia; order Cingulata; family Chlamyphoridae; genus Cabassous; species Cabassous unicinctus. Next base: position 12,109 of record JAQZBX010027162.1, read on the forward strand.
ATCCCTGCCAACATTTGGTATGGCAAGTATTGTTTTGTTTAATTGTAGGCATTCTATTGGATGTGTATTGGTATCCAATTAAGTTTTCCTTGTGCTTTCCTTAGGAAAACCATTCTGAATAATTTCACATGACCTTATTTGTCTTTTTTTATCTTCTTTAATCAAGTATCTTATTCAAGTATATGGATGACCTGTTGCTAGGGGCACTCACATTAAGGGCCAATATGTACCTTGGAGAGTTGACTCCCTTATTATTAAGTAATGTTCTTTTATATCCCTGATAATTCTCATTGTTTTGATGTCAGCTTTGTCTGAAATTGATACTCCATGTTTCTTTAGAATAGTGTTTGCAGGGTAGAGCCCTCTCCATTTCTTTATTTTCATTTTCTGAGTTTATATTTAAAGGAATTTCTTATAGGCAACATACAGTTGTTTTTTTATGCCATCTGATAGTGTCTGTCTTTGAATGGTGGGTGAGCTCAGTGATATTTTCAGGTATTGATATAGTTGTGTTAATGGCTACTCTACATTTAACAGTTTCCTATTTGTTGGCATTGTTCTTGGTTGCTTTTTCTTCCACTCTTTTTCTACCTCCTCTGATTTCATTGAGCATGATATATGATTCCATTTTCTCTCCCACATAGCAACCAATTATACATCAGTTTTGTTATGTTCATGGTTACCCTAGAGTTTGCAATATGCATTTATGTGTATTTAAGTAAATTTTAAAGTATCACTATATCATGTGTTGGGTAATTTAAAACCCAGTATTCCCATTTGCTCTCTCCTGATCCTTGCCATCATTCAATTCATTAATCCATAAGCTATCATCATACAATACAGTTGCTATAATTATTCTGAATAAACTGTGTTCTGTTAGATGAACCAAATGGAAAACAACATATTTTATTTTACTTTTGTTTACTGCCTATTAACACTCTTTCTTCTTTTTGTATATTTGACATCCTGCCCTATATCATTTTCCTTCTCTGGAAAACTTCCTTCAACATTTCTTGTAAGGCAGTTCTATTATCAACAGATGTCCTCAGTTTTTGTTCACCTAAGAAAATATTTATTTCTCCTTTACCTTTGATGGATCTTTTCCCTGGGTACAGAATTCTACATTGGTATGTTTTATATTTTCTTTCACCATTTCAATTAATTCACTATTCTCTTTCCTTGTTACATGGCTTCAGAAGTAAAGTCAAATCTCATTCTCAGCCTTGTTCCTCCCTAGGTAACTGGACTTCGATTTTATGTGTTTATTTCACTCTCCTCTGACTCCTTTCAATATTTTTTCTTTGTCTTTGTGACATTTAGTTTGGATATGATATGCCTAGGTGTAGCTTTTTTATATTTATCTTGCCTAAGATTCCCTGAGCATCCAGGATCTACTGATGGTGTCTAGCATTAATTTTGTACATTACTCAGGTATTACTACAGCTTATATTTCCTCTGCTTATTCCTTTCCTCTCCTTCAATTATTTCTACTACACTTATGTTACACCTTTTTAATTTTCCCACAATGCTTGAATATGTTACCACTGTTTTCTATCTACCTTTAGTTTGGGAAGTTTCTACTTGTATATTTCCAGCACACTGTTTATAACCTCACTGGGCATTGTCTACGGATGATCCCATCAAAGACATTCTTCATGGGGCTCTTGATACTTGCTAAACCTGCCTCACTTGCCTCATCCCAATCCCAGCACTGCTTACAAATCTCCACCTCTTACTACCATAGACATTGACAGAAGTTTCCATCATGGGTTTATAGGTCAGGATAGGCCAAGGGTAGTCATCTGAGTCTAATGACCAGCACTATTTTTATTTTATTTTTTTATGGAAATTGTTTTAAGAACTTAAAACCAAAATTTTAAAAAGAGAGTCTTACATAACAATTATTTTTTTCTATATTTTAAATATTACTGGATTCTCAAATAGTTTCAGACTTTTTCAGCATGAATGGTCATTTTAAACTATCTCACTTTCAGTTTGTCCCAAGAATTAAAAATATGATTTTAATTACATTAGCTTCTGTAATGAGAAGAAGAAAGTAGGCCCATAGAATAGTTACAGCATAAAAAGTTTTATAGATTTAAAAGTAGTAATAGTCACACCTAAAAAAAGGAAATAAAAGAAACCCAAGACAACTAAAGACTTGGACATTGGGCAAGAATCACAATGAATTCATATTGCTTCATTTGTTGTTCAGGGAAATGGTCAGTGTTTGCCTTCTAGGTCTTACAGATATCTGGAGTTTTCAGTAATAAGCACCTTAAGTATGAGTCCATTTTCTAAACTAGAGAAAGACTGGGTTGTTCAAAGCCTGAGAGAAAGTCAGGTTTCTGGGGCAGTCCATCAGGGCCTCAGATTGTCAGATGCTATGGGAAAAGCTTGAGCTCTGGATAAAATCAAACATGCAAGAAGTGGCTGTAAAGCAACAGCTTAACAGTCAGGAATACCATTGCACATTGCTACGTTAATTTGATCTTTAAGTACCTGCAAAGTGTAAAGACTTCAATAATAGTAACACCAAGATTTACCAAAATTCTTGGCAAGGTTGTTTTGGACATCATGTAGAATTAAGATTTCCTTATTAAATATACATCTCATTGGTTAGGAGAGCTCTCTGTAAAAGACTTCACCTTAAAACTATTGAAATATAGTAAAAAGTTTCATTAAAACTCTCAATTCAGTATGTTTTCTAAGCTTAGTATGTTTATAAGATGATAGTTCTCAGAATTGAATATAGTACTCTAAAGACGCATTGTAAAACTATCAAGGAAATGATCGGTCTCATCTAACACCACATTTTCATTCACATAGCTTAAGGTGCAAATTGGCAGACACAAGTAAACTTTCTTATCTCGTGTAAAGGATTTTAATACTTACCCTCCTAGTAGATTCCTGTCTCCACTAGAGAAGACATTATTTTTTTATGAAAACCAGTCTTTTTTAAAAAACATTTTTTCCATACCTAAAGCAAATATATTACAGAGAAGGAGCACTGCATTTAAAATTTTACTTCTGTCCTTATTCACACACCACATTCTCACATAAGTTCCATAGGAGATGTATGGACTAGGAATCAAATAGTATTGTATTTCAACCAAAAGCATGAATATTTTACACCATCAAGACTGCCATTTTAAGTTAGGTAGAGGAAAACATAGAGAAAGAGGAGGTGGGCAGCATCTCTAAACTGATACCTTAATATTCTCCCTGCATCCCCAGTGGCCAGATGATCTTCTGACTGTAAATTCCAAATGTCATTGCCAGTTACTATGCAAGAGGTAAAAGTCCATAGTGGGTGTAGACCAAGAGGCCAGACTCCAGTAGGTGATGCATTCCCTATTATGTATTTTAAACATCCTTGCATTATTTAGAGAAAAATAATATTGTGTCAGTCTTTGACTCAAAAAAAACTTCACTTCTACTCTAAATCCATATAACACTGATGATTTGCTTATTGAAATGTATTTGAACCATCAAATAATAAGTGCCAGGATGATAATTTTAAGAGAAAACACCACCCTTACCCAGCACAGATAAATCTTATTAAATATCATGGTCTACAACATGAAGTGCTGCTAAACTGAAATATAAGTAAGTTTAAATTTTAAGCAACTACCAAAGTTCTATTTTTATTATACATGGAGTTAGTACTACTGTTGAAACTGATTTTTTATTTGATATTAATTCTTTCACTAAGAAAACTGCACATAATGAAAATGATTCTTATGTTGCAAGGCAGAATGACCTTATAAGCTATGGAATTTGAATAGTTATTCAGAACAAGATGAAAAAATGGACTCCACCTAAAATTATGAAAGGGGTATTGAATATTAAGTATCTATAGCCATTTAAAGGCATTTAGTGTCAGTATCTTAAAACATTAAGATGCTTTAAAACAAAACCTTTATAAGAATATCAAAGATTTAGGGAATTATCTTCATAAATAACTTCAAATGTCTATGGCTTCAACTGTCTGTCCTACTGCTTAGGAAAGTGACCAAGATTCATCAAAACAATAAACACTTGGAAATTCCCCAAGAAAAACCTTAAATAATCATGTGGTTTCTTAAACCTGTGTCCTTTTCTTTTTAGTTTTTTTCTTTCTTTCATTTGCACTTTTTAAAAGAAGATGCCCAAGCAACTCTTCATTTTTTTATTATTTTTTTTTATTTTTAAAGAAGTTTTAGATTATATAAATGTTTCATAAAAAGTATAAGGTATTCCCATATGTCTCACCCCCTCACCCTCCCACACTTTCCTTCATTAGTAACATCCTTCATTAGTGTGGTACATTTGTTACAATTGATGGACTCTTATTGAATCATTACTACTTACCATGGGCTACAGTTTACATTATACTTTACACTGTCCCACACAATTTTGTAAGTTATGGCAAAGTATATAATGTCCTGTATCCCTCATTGCAATGTCATGCAGGACAATTCCATTGTCCCCAAAATGTCCCCATATCAGAGCTATTTTTCCCTCTCCATCCCTCAGAACCTCCAGTGGCCACTGCCTCCACATCAATGATAAAAGTTCTTCCATTGCTAGAATGACAATAAATCTATAGTAAAATAACAGCAAGTCTAATCTAGTCCATCATTCTTTCCCCAATCCTGAGGCTTCTGGGATGGTGATGCCCAGTCTGCCTCTGATTGAGAAGGGGCTAAGATCCCATGGGGCAGGTAGATGGAAATATTTTGCTTGCAGTTGTAGACTCTCTCTGTTCCTTGGGATGGGTGTTGTCCATCATAATCTCCTTGTTAGTTGTCCTCAGTGAGTCCAATGACTAGAGTGTAGTTGTTGCAACTCTACTGAAATGCAGGGCTCAACTGGCATATGGAGAGACTAAAGATTTATGTTTCTGGAACACATATTTATCAAGTGTAGTGCTAATTATAGGTTCAAATAAAAGGGGCATGGCTCTACTGCCCTATTTATATTAACCTATAACAAGCAACTGTTTCTTTAAACTCTTCCAGAGTAACATCTCATGTTATCTGTCATCCATGGGTTATCTGAGGAAGAAGATTGAACCTTTATTATTTACTCCATATTCATAAAGTGAGAACATTTTCTCTGAGCAGCCAATTTCCTCTTTTCCACCTGTCTTCTGCGCTTGGCTCATAATGCTGACTCATGAATCTCATTCACAGAGGCAGAAGTTCAGACATTGTGAGTTTTCTGGCTTTCTGTATCTGTTTATCTCCCCAGCCATAAAGAGCTAGTGAATGCTTGGGTTTTTTGTTTTTTTTTATTTAATTGATGATCTTTGAGGACTTTCGACTGTTTTCTTATTTCCTCTGGCAAATAAGGCACTTTGATGTTGTTGAGGTTCAGCACTGTTGAGAAATTTATAGCTTCTTTTGTTAAACTTTGTTGTTCAGGTTTTTTTCTACTTTCACTGACAATGCTGTGGAGCCCATGGTGCCCATGTCTGGCTCATGGATCCCTAAAGGCTCATGCACCCACTGCTGGCCTTTTCTTGCCCTCCCATGCCATGGGCCTGGGTGGAGGGTGGTGGGGAAAGGCTGGAGCAGCAAGGGTTGTGGGGCACAGGGAGCCCTGCCACCTACCACTACCAAGTCATCCAAGGAACAGTCCAGGCCCCAGTCCACCAGAACCAGTGCTTGTGTGCTGCTCCAGCAGCCAGCTGGGCAGGCAGTAGAGCAGCAGCTTGTCATAGCAGGGCATGCACACATCCCAGTGTGGCTCCTGGTAGCATTTCATTTACCTGCTCTTCAACTTGCTCCCAAATGTCATGGTCCCATGTGCCCCATCAAGGCATGCTCTGCTAGCCTCAGCTCTCTGCCACCACCTAAATGATCCCAGACACAAAATGGAGGTCTGGTTGTCAAGGCTCCACCCTCCACTATTTTATTTTATCAGCACTTATAATGGGTTGCACATGTAAGTAACCATCTATTCCATGTAAAAAGCTGCAGCTCTGGGCTTGTTGAAGGCATTTTCTGCTGCTTTTCCTTTGGCTTCTACCTCTCCATGTGTATGATTTTGTGGGTCAGTCATAATCCTCTCAGGGTAAACATCCTCTTCTAAGGAAAGAATGAGCCAGGGGTCTGTGGATCTTCAACACTTTGGGTCACAGACCCCTTTGAAAGACTGGCACTCCTATGCTGTTTCCCCCCCAAAAATACAGGTCTTTTATTATTTTGGAGGGCTCACGTTCTCTTAAACTGAGCTCAATCATTCATAGGAGCATTGGACCTCAGCTTAATTCCCCTGGTGTTACTGGAAGATTCTAAATTGAAGCCCAGAACATTGCAAGGCAGTTATTCTTAACAAAGTTTTAAATTTAGGGGTATTGAACTGTGATGGGGTTAGGTGTAGGAGATGGAGGATAAAGTTAAATTCTGTATGAAAATCTGGTGAAAGCTATGAACACTCTCTACAGAAAATATGCATTGGCACATACCCAACTTTGTGTACAGTTTGAGGGGATCAGGGAACACAAAGGTTAATACCCTAGCTTGGGTATAGGATTGATATATGTTCTTCATTATCATTTTCATATCTATAGACTTTCACTATGTGTAGTTTCCTAAAAAAAGCCCATCATCACTGAGATACCACCCTAGAATTTACTGGCACATATTCAGAGAACCTACCCTAGAATTTCATATTCCAACTCTTCTACCCTGTCACAGGTCACAGAAGAATATTCAAAACAATGAGTGACCAGACTCCATACACTGCCCAGTGACAGCCTAAGGGCCACAATGACCCTCCTGATTCAAGAGATCTCCTCCATCAGACTTGGTGAGAGCTGCTTGGCATAAAGAGAATCTCACAAATTTGGGGATCCAGGCTTTGGGGCACACAACTGGGAGAGAAGAAAAGTGCCTAATGGCCCCTATCCCAAGAAATTGAACTCAGGTGGGACCATCTAACATCTGACCCTGTTGTGAGGGAGATCTCATAAGTCAGACCTCAGCCCAGGAGCCAGCATCACCTCAGTCTGCCCATTTGGTCTGTCTGGGTTGGGAGCAGATGCATGTGGTCTGTGTGGCTATGATTAGACCTAGAGGCCCAAAGGTCAGTCATGGGGGTGGGGGCCAATTTTACCCTGACACCAGCCTGTGTCTTCCAGCCACATATCAGCATGTCCTGAACTTGTCTTCTTCCATGGGTGAAGGCAGGGGCAACAGGACTCTGTTGTACTTGGCAGCCTGCTTTGCAAAAGCTACCTCATTTCTCATGACCAGACAACACTTACATTGGCAAAAGTTAGCTACTGGTAAGTGAGCAAGAAGGGGACTCCAACTGTTTTGTGCACCTAATGATACTGGGACAGAGCAAGAAAGACGTTAACTGCTTTCAGGGAAGTCCTACCAGAGATATTCAAGGAGAGTCAGAGAACTAACCACAACCTCATGAATGTGTCAAGAACTGGATTCTTTCCTTTGGTTTGGACACAGTCCCCTTATAGAATTGTATCAATGTATGGATACTCTGTGCAGAAAAATGCAGTCACAAAATAGTATGTAAATTCTCAGGGATACATGAAACCTATGAGGCACACCCAAGGTTTTCTGGGAATGTGGTTTATTATTTATGTTTAATTTTTTAGTTTTTAAAGATGCTTAGATTACATAAACATTACATAAAAAATGCAGGACATAATCATATGCCCCACTCCCTCCCCCTCCCACACTTTCCCACATTAACAGCATCCTTCAGTAGTGTTGTACATTTGTTACAATTGATGAACATATTTTGGAGTATTGCCACTAAGTGTGGATTATAGTTTACATTGTAGCTCAAGCTCTTTTCTGCACAATTTTGTAAGTTTAGATAAAATTTATAATGACCAGTATCTGTAATTGCAATGTAATTCAGGACAATTCCAATGTCCCCATAACACAGCTATATTCCCTCTGCCATCCTTCAGAACCTCCAGTGCTCACTGCCTCCACATCAATGATAAAAGTTATTCAATTGCTAGAATGACAATAAATCTATAGTAGAATAACAGCAAGTCTACTCTAGTCCATCATTCTTTCCCCAATCCTGAGGATTCTGAGATGGTGGTACCCAGTCTGCCTCTAATTGAGAGGGGGCTTAGATCCCATGGGGCAGATGGATGGGACTATCTTGCTTGCAGTTGTAGACTCTCTCTGTTCCTTGGGATGGTTGTTGTCCATCATCATCTCCTTGTTAGCTGTCCTTGGTGAGTCCAGTGAATTGGAGAGTAGGTTTTGCAACTCTTTTGAGATTCAGGATCTGACTGGCACATGGAAAGTCAGTAGATTTAAGACTCTTGGACATATACCAATGAACTCTAGTATTAAATATAAGTTCAAATATATGGGGCAGAAGAGTCATGTGTAAGAAAAACTCAGCTGAGTCCAACTCTGTCACACTAGGCAGCATAAATGCCAAGGTAGGGCCCATTGGCAGGGTGCTAAACTCCTGAGCTGTCATTCCTGCTTGTAGTATCTGGATGTCTCCAGATCCCTCTTTATGCTTGCTCTTTGAGGCATTATTTACTGTGTCAGTCAATGAGATCCTGCTGAGATGTGCATAAGTGTAACCTCTGGAATGACCTCCCAATGCATTTTGAATTCTTTTAGCCATATAAACTCATTTGACTTTACCCTTTCCCCCTTTTGGTCAAGGTCTTTTTCCAGTTGTGTTGCTAGTTGGTTCTTGGTAGTAATCCCTCATTCCCAGGGAAGCTTATCCCCAGGAGTCATGTCCCATGCCAGGGAGAAGGTAATACATTTATATGCTGAGTTTTGCCAAAAGAGAGGCCATATTTGAGCCACAAGGAGGCTCTCAGGAGATAATTCTTAGGAAACCTATAATACTAGCTTATGCTTCAATTTCAAAAGAAAAGTTTCATAAATACAGTCACCAATATCAAGGGCCCATCAGTAGTCTATTCTCCTCCATTATTCACTGTCCTTGTACTTTGGGGATTCTTGCTGTCCCATTACAGAATGTGACAGAAATCTCCACCCACCATGACAATGCACGATGTACACTTGAACTCTCATATGCCTTATAGGTGTGCTTAATATGTACCTCCACCTGTGCATCCCCTATCACTGATAGTCCACACCATTGATGCTCCCTTTCCATTGTTGTGACCCTTCTGTGATCCAAAACTTCTTTGAAAATAAAGCCAACAAAACAGATAAATAAAATTAATAGGAAAATGAAATAATGATAATTTTTAAAATGACAAATAAAATACAAAAAAAATAAAAATAATTTGAAATAAGAAAAAAATGAAATTAAAAAAAATTGGCACATTTCTTATTTGAACCCCCTGGGATGTTTACAAATATCACAAATTACTAACTTCCACACTATACTTCCTAAAGCACCTTCTCAAAGGCCTGTAATTGTACCCTGGGTTCCTGCATGCCTAGGATATCTTGCATAAGGACATACACAGCATTGTTTCATTCTGACCCCATATGTCTTCTCCAGCTCTGTTAAGACTCATGATGAGATAGAACAGCTGATATAGGATTGTGGTGTAGATGAGGAAGAATATGATGAAGCCAGTAAACAGGAGTTAGAAAGAGTTGGAGATTGTGGACTGTGTGATAGTTCCCTTGGCCCAAGGTTGGTACTTCCATGAAAGGTCAGTTGTGTCTGGGTCTAATTAGGAAGTCAGGACATGCCATGGCCCCCTAGCACTTACACAGTAGACAAATGGGATCCCAGCAATGCTTGCAACTGATTAGGGCCCCAGCTTAAAGAAGATTGTGGATGCTAACCTCTAGCTCTGGGTGGATAGGGAAATTCCATAAAGGATGTGCTGTGTTTTGGCTCAGCCATTGTACAACAGGCAGAACCACCACCCACCATCACTTTTTGCCTGATACCAGCAAAATTTATAGTTGGACATGACCCAGTGAGAGAACAGTCTTGTTTTGGGTCTCCTGACTTAGCTGGCAAAGATGGTGAGAAGCAAGTACTCTATGATCATAAGTTACCACAGTCTGGGTTTGAATTTGAGTTCCATTCATTAGTGGTACCTTTGGCAAAGAACAAGTCCAGCTGAAATTGTCATTTTAATAAATTTTTCAGAGTGTTTGTGTCTCACAGTGGGTGTAAAAGCAGAGAAGAATGGCCTGCTGCCTTGAAACATAAAGCCCTCATGATACCATCATTGGTTTGTTTATTCCTTAATTCAATGAAAGTTGAGACTAGTCTGAAGTCCCTCTCCTCCAACTGAATGGCCTGAGAGTAGCAACATTTAACACAAAGGTTTGATTCCAAGGAGACTGCAGTTCTGAAAGTCATCCATTATTTTTCCAAATACAGGACTTCCTTAGAGGTTAATTATGATCTGGAGCTGAGAAAGGAGGAAGGTTCACCAACAAGACTCACTAACCAGGTGTCTTTTTAAACACAGAGAAAATCACACTGCCTTGAAAGGAAGCCACAGCCCAAGAACCTCCCCTAGACATCTCCCCAGACTCCAATCCCCTGATGAGTTATCTGAGGATGATCCTTGCTCCTGGACAAAGGCCACCTCTGGAATTTACTTTTTGTCTGGGTCTTATCCTTCCTCCACAAACATGGGTAACCAACCCTGTCCTACTCACCCTCTGTGCCTTGGGGTGTTCCAGGTGCTCCAGCTGAACAAGGTGGACATGTCACTCCAGGCCTGAGCCAGGCATGGTGAGCTGTGTATAGCCCTCCAGCTGCTGTGGGCAGGGAATATCTGATGGCTGAAGCTTGGTCCAGCCAGTTGTTCAGGATGGAAGAGGTGCTGCTGGGTTAGTCCAGTAATCTGCACAATGTGGAAAATGGGCTGTCCTTACATGTAGCCATCTGGGTGTAACCCTCACATGTGCTGGGTTCCTGTGTCTGCACCTGTCTGTCCAGTGGGCAGCATCTCCCATCCACAATCCCACTCAACCTGTGCTGGCAGTGGCATGCATGGACTCCAGATTGGAGCTAGAAAAGATTCTCAATTGTAAGATTGCCTCCATCTATGGTCTGACCAACTCTCCCCTCCTTCAGGAGCCTGTTATACTTCACAGTATCTCCCTGCTGCCTCCCACTGCAACTCCATGAAGGCAAAGAGGAATTGTGTTGTTGATGATGGCTCAATATGAGCACAAATTAGGAGCTTTATAAATATCTGACCCATGAGGGACTTGAGTCTGTTATCCTGCTTCAACCTGTCCTGAGCCCTCATGGACACTCAAACGTTAGCCCATGCCCCTAGGTGCTGCCTGGGATGTGGCTGTGTTGGTGACTGGTTCTTTCATGGGCTGGTTCCCATGGACCCTCTGCATCCAGTGACCCAGCACCCCAATACACCTCATCTGACTATGGCTTTCCTGTAGAAAGAAGCCCTTCAGCCCTGCCATCCAGTGGGTATCATATACACTGATTTCTTTTTGAGGTAAACAATACAACAATAACAAAAAAGATTAGGAACTGTGAAAACTGAATTTGCTAAAATTAAGAAATGGTATTTTTAATGGCTAAAATATCACATTCACTCATTTACCCCTAGTTCTACTAGATATAATTTTTAAAAATATTGTTTAAGGGGACTTTCTATTGCAAAACAAAAACAGTTCTTTTTTTCCTTCTTTTTGCAGAAGTCACAATAGCATTCTTTTGTAAATATCAAAACAATTTTTGAACAATAAATAAGTGACTTTGGACAGTCATTGAATAAATCATCAGTGTCTTAGTTTGGGTTTTCCAAAATACAGTGAGATAATGGTTTAAATAAAAATAATTTATTTGGGAAGTGTAGGGAACACCAGCAGTGGAGAAAGATAGTGATACAGGAAACAGAAATCAGCCAATGAACAGTGCATATCAAGTCAATTTCCATTGTGGTTGCCTGTGCTCAAGCTTACAGCAAGTCCCTACAAGTCACAAATCAAAAGGATTAAAATTATATATATTCAATCATATGAAACCTACCCTGGTAGAGATACTGGAAAGTAGTGTAAAATACATGACTCTGAGTTAAGGAACTGTAGTAGCAAGACATTCTGGATACTTATATGCTAAATTCTGTCAACCTTGATGAGGTCTGCTGCTAGGGACAGTTAATTAAATCTCTGACACTTTGGGCTGCTGTGTGTGGAAAACAACACTTTCAGAAAAAGTCATCAAGCAAAGTGATCTTGGTGTTTGTAAGATGGCTGGAACACACTGAATGGGAGGGCACCTACAGCAGCTGCTCAAAAGCCAGAGGAAAGGGGAGTGGATGTAGCTCAAGTGGTTGAGTGTCTGCTTCCCATATATGAGGTCCTAGGTTTGATCCTCCTTACCTCCTAAAAATAAAAAATAAAAAATAAAAAAACATCTCTTATTGGGGAGGAGATGAAGCTCAGTGGTGGACTAACTGCTTTCCATGTACAAGGTCCTGGGTTCAAACCCTTGTACCTCCTTAAAAAAAGTTTGAGGAAAAATTATAGAACTTTATTTAGAGAAATTTACATAGACATAAACCAATCAAGAGATATAGAAAGGGAAGTTTACTGTCTTAAAGTGTAAGCTCTTCAATTGATCTGTAGATACACTGCGATAAAAATCTCAACAGTGATTCTTTATGAAACATAAGCTGATCCTAAAATTCTTATGAATGAGTAATATTCATATTGGAACATGGCTACAAAGGACAGAAAGACTTGGTCTGGGGGGCAGCAAAAGTTATTAAGATGATGCAGTAATTAAGAGAGTATGATACTGGTAAAGACATATGTACATAAACCCCATGAATAGAGCAGAGAGTGCTGAAAGAGACCCACCATTTGTGGAACTTTGGTATACTATAAAGTGAGAGTGGGAAAACAAACAGCTTTTTTGATAAATTGAGCTTCAAAAAGTAACTTATTACCATGGGTTAATCAGCAATGCATTTGAAGAAAGACCTTGATCAAATATGGGAAATATTAAATAAAATAGTTTTATGGCTAAGAGATTTTGAATTGAGTCTGAAGGTCAGTCCAGGTGTTACTGTCATGCAGGTCTCATTCAGGCTCCATAAAATGCCACAATACACAAAGGTACAAGCAAAACTTCACCTAAGGGCCCTAAGGACATCCTGACACCATAGGCAAGCCACACAACCACCTGAAATCAATACTCCCTTGCCAGGCTCTATTTGGAAATATATGTAATATATGAAAAGCTGTTTCACCAATATAGCACAGTTATACTTAGTATAAATCCCTTAACCATGATTCTTATGTTTCATTTATTTGAAACTATACTTTTCAATTTACATGTTAAGTATATTTCTTGGAGATAAAAAGCCTTTGGATTGTTCCTATGCTGGTGGAGCCCTGAAACCCAGCAGATATATGTCCAACTACTACTCTCCGGTTCCTCAGGCCTGCCCCTTAGACAACTAACAAAATGATGATGATGGACCAGCCCCAGCCCAAAAGGAAGTAGTATCTTCAACTGCAAACAAAACAATTCCATTCTTGTGTCCCATAATACCTACATCTCTTCTCAGCCTGAAGCAGAGTGGACATCATCCCAAATCCCTCAAGATTGAGGAATGAAACTGTAACTGCTGACTAAATCAGATTTATTGTTATTGAAGTTATTATCTTATGTTAATTGAGTAACATGTAACATTGATATAAATTTTTTTAAATAAAAAAAGGAAATGTCCACATGGGAAATATATTAAATTACATCTCTATCTCATAGCACATAGCTTTCCTCATCCCTACAGATATTAAAGACATAACTTTCATGAACAATATTTTAAAATCTTTGGCAAAAATTATAGGTATCTTCTAGTCATTGGGATAAAAATTGATTCTCTCAACAAGTCAAGAAATATTAACCATAAAGGAAAGATTAATATATCTTTCTATGGAAATTTAAGAACTTCTATTCCTTATAAACCCTGTAAAGGAAGTGAAAAAACATTTATAATCCAGTATATCATGCTTGTAATTTACAAAAGCAATAAAGTATAAATAAAAATAATAAATGAGAATTCATAGAAATTAAAGTATGTGAAAAGTCCAATAAAAATAGGTTGACATATTCAGGTATCTCACAAAGGAAATTTATATAGTCAAGAAATGATGTCATTAATGATCAGTAGAATGCAAATCAAGGACACAATTGGATACTAATTTTTACCTACACAATGTACAAGAGTTAAAATATCTGCCAGTACCAAGTTTTGAACAACATGTGGATATTTAGAGTTTTTTTAAATGTATCACCAATGAGAATGTAAATTTTTAGACTCTGAAAAAATTTATTTTATGAAGCTGCATTTCAAATATCCCAAAGCCCAGCAATTCCATTCAAATATGTACACCTGAGAGAAATTTTTTCATGTGTATTCCAGGAAACATGCAAGGGAATGTTCATATCTTTACTGTTCCCAGAACAAAAACCTTGTTAGGAGGAAGGAATCAAGGTCCTTTAATCAAATAGTGGATTTAATCAACAATGGTATACCACAGAAATGAATATTTCAAAAGAATAAAAATAAGCAAACTACAAAAAAGTTCTAAAGCATGACTGCACTTTAGCAATATTATACTCAGAGTACAAAACACTCAAAGATTGCCTAAATCATGAAGTGTAAACATCAATACATAGATATATATTGATAAAATAAAACCATGAAAAATAAGAAATGGAATAACCAACTCAGAATTTAGGTTGGTTGGTTTGAATTTCAAGATTGGAAAGTTAGGATACAAAAAAATCACACATACTCTAAAATGTAGATTCAAAGATGGGCTTTATATTTACAACAAAATTGGATGTCTTAACAATGAAGTTTTTTTTGAGGTGGGGTCTGAACCTGGGACTTCATATGTGGGAAGCTGGCACTCAAACACTGAGCCACATCCATTCCCCTGAGTTGGCTTTTTATTTGTTTGATTGTTTGTTTGTTTTTTGTTTTTCAGTAGGCACTTGGAACTGAACTCAGGATGCCCCATGAATGAAGCAGGTGCTCAATTGCTTGAGCCACATCTGTTCCTCAACAATGAATTTAAAAATTGCATTTACCTATTCAGCCACAAGCAGAGCTGTATAACTTAAGACCTCCCTAAATGATGCTGGTGTGTCTATGAAATACAGACCATGAGAGGCACTCTGTGCAGGAAATTGGCAGCAGAATTACAAGAAGAGGGTGAAAGGGGAGACACTGAACTTTTCATGTACAGATCCATTCTCAAATTTACAACCAGATAATTCACTCAACCTCTATGGAAAGAGCTAAAAGATGGGGCATGGAAATAAAAGTATTTATGGAAAATGGAACCTGAAACTGGAGGAGTGGGGAAGATGATTTCCCAACTTATAAAATCAATCCAATATATTGAACTACCCTGGGAAGAGACAAATATAATCATATTGAGAGGTTAAAAAATTACAGCTCTAAGTTCTATGCTATTTTCAGGATGAAAGTAAAATGATATATAGCATAGAACTTAGAACTAAAAGAAAGGAGTGGACAAATACATACCTGACTTTAATCAATTCTAATATGAATCATTTTTTCTCATTTTAATATCTCTGAAATATGTATATAAGGCATATTAAAATTAGTTATTTCTTGCCACACTAGCATAGTTTATTAGTCAGCATTTTCCTTTTTTAGAGATCTATAAATTTATGACACATCTTACAATAAATGGCTTCTTGGTTTGAAGGAATTAAGATTTTCAATCAAAAAAACTTCTGTGCAGCCCTAGTAGTAAGAACATTGGACATAGACTTTCTTTTAAGGTTACCCACAATAATTCTGGCAAAAGCAAATTAGTTTATTTGAAAGGAAAAAAGAGAGTCATAATCCAACACAGAATATATGCTTGCTCACTACAGCCACAAGGAAATTAATTCAAAGGAAAAATGTTAAAATTAATAGTATATAAAAGAAAGATAATTGTAAAATACAGAATCATCTGGCCTACATATATTTTCTACTAGTGCTTCTCAAAGAAGCCTGTTAGAAATGCAAATTACCTTGGCCCACACCAGGCACACTGAATCAGAATTACTGGTGTGGGCTGCCTGAATGTACATTGTAATGAACTCCTTAAGTGATTTCTAGGCATGCCTAAAGAAGTACAGGGAGCTGCAATTTAAATTCCAGTTCTCCAACTTCATTCCTTGTGGTCAGAGAGGAAAGTAATGGAAGGACAGAAAGG
>JAQZBX010027163.1:0-28530 GCA_029593785.1 Cabassous unicinctus
CCCGCTTCCTGCGATTCACTTTTAACCAGGTTTTCCATGAAGATACTCTCAGTCTGTCCTATATATAAAGGATAATGCTCAAGAATAATGTGGCATTCTTACTGTCTGAGAAGTTGGAGGTTGGAGTACAGGGCTGGCAAAACACTGGGAAACTGAGGATATCCATGAAAAGAGGATCAATAGAAGGAAGATCCAAAAATCTACAAATACATTTCCTCAAATTTTTGTTTTGACCCTTGAACATGTGCACATGGTACAAAACTCCAAAAAGCCTGGGGTAAACGCCAGAGCTGGAAAGATGAAAGAGCTGAGCAGAGATTTCTGTAGCTCCATACTATAGGGGAGAGAGTTAGAAATTCAAGTCCCACAAAGTTAGAAGACCTAGGAAAACACCACATGCTTTCCACAAAGAGTTATGCTTTCAGAGTGAGAAAGATTTTCCTTGATGAAGGAGTTTTGCCTAAGCATAAAAGAAAATTGAAATGGACCTTCCCTATCAAAGAGAAAAACAACTTACTCATAATTAAGGTGGTCCACAGGAATTTAAGCAGGAAAATAAAACTGAACCTTTTTAAGCAAAAGCATCCAGAGTCTCTAAATTGTAAGGTACATTTAGTATACAATAAAAAAAATTAATAGACATGTGAAGAAGAGGGAAACATTAGTCAATAATCAGGAGGAAATAATAGTCAAAAGATGGGGGATTTCAACTATGAAAACTATTTTAGATAATCTATAGGAAAAATGAATAAAATGAGTGAAGAGATGGGTAATTTCAGTAGAGATACAGAAACACAAAAATAATGAAATGGAAATTATAGAACTTAAAAATGTATGAAATTTTAAAAATAACACTGGATGAGGTTAAGATCAGATTGAACAATTTGGAAGAAAGGATCAGTGAAGTTATAGTTAAATAAAAAGTATCCAAACTGGAGCAAAAAAGTTTTTTAATGAACAGCTCTTCATGACCTGTGTGACAGTGTCAAGTCATCTAAACATGATCTGATTGACGTCCTAGAAGTAGAAGAAATAGAAAACAGAACAGAATGAATATTAGAATAAATATTAGCAGAATTTTTTCCAGATTTAAGTAAAATCAGCATCCCATAAATCCAGGAAACAAACACCAAGCAGTATAAATACAAAAAACAAACAAACAAACAAAAAACTTCTCCTAGACAAAACATAGTTCCTGCTGAAAATCAAAGATTAAAAAAATAAATAATAATAAAAAATATAAAACTTAAAAGCAACCAGACCTGGTGGTGGTTATCCATTGGGAACTCCATTCAGGGGAAAAATGATAAAAAGGTGTACTGATATTTCATGAGAAGCAATGCAAATTAGAAGAAAAATGGAACAACATTTTTAAACTGTCAAAAGGAAAAAACAAAACAAATCAAAACCTAAAACTGTCATCCTAGAATTCTATCTCCAGAAAAAGTATCTTTCAAAAATTAAGGGGAGATAAATGTTTCAATTGAAAAAACAAACAAGGTTGGAAAATTATTACCAACCTGTACTACAAGAATGGTAAAAAAGAAATTTCAATCTAAGGAAACATTATATCACCTGATTCTGCAAGAAAAACAGAAGAGCACTGTAAAAGGAAAACACGTGTGTAAATTTAAAAAAACTAATTTTTCTATTCCTAAATTTTTAAAAGACAATTCCCTGTTTAAAGCAAAAATAATAATGCATTGCTAATGTATATATAGAAAGATAGATAAATCTATGTGTATATGTATGCACATATATCTATACATCTATATATATATTTATAGATGGAGAAGTAAAATTCACAGCAATGACAGTAAAATGACACAGGGGTTATAAATGGAATTACTTTGTTTAATGTTTTCTAAGTATTTTTTGGTGTAGTATAATATTAATTTTAGGCAGACTGTGATAAGATAAGAAGAGAGAGCCAAGTGGAAAACAAATGGCTAGAGGGTGGACTTAAACACAATCACAACAATATTTCTACATTAAATATAAATGAATAAATACTATAATTAAAGGTAGAGATTTTCAGCTTGGATATAGAAACAATACACAAATACAAGCTGTGTACAAGAGATGTTCTTTATATTTAAAGACATACTCACATTGAAATTAAAAAGAAAGCAAAAGAACTATCATGAAAACACAAAGTACAAAGGGGATAGCAAGACAAAAGAATTATCAAATATAAAGAGAGTCATTTCATAATGAGAAAGAAGATAAATCAACAAAAAATTACAATCCTAAATGTGAACATAAAAAAAAGAGCTTCAAAATACATGGAGCAAAACAAACATAAAAAATAAAAATACTTAAAACAAAAATTGACAGGTTTAAAGGGAGAATTAGTCAAATTTACAATCTCAAAGGTTTTAGTGTCCCTCTCTCAATAATTAACAGAAAAAGCAGGAAAAATCAACAAGGATTTCAAAGATTTGAGTGGCACTAACAATCAACGTGACTTATTTGAGAATTCCAGAACACTATTGTAACATTCTTTTTGAGGATATAAAGAATGTTCACCGAGAGACCACATACAGCTGTAAACTGTCTCAATAAAGTTCAAAGTATTTAAATCATAGAGATTGGATTCTTTGGTCACAATAGGATTAAATTAGAGGTCAATAACAGTAAGGTATATAGGAAATCTTCAAATATTTGCAAATTATGGAACACATTTCTACATAATCTGTAGAACAAGGAAGAAACATTAAGGAAGTTAAAATATTTTTAACTGAAGAATAAAAGTAACGAATTTTGTGGGATGAACCAAAAACATTGCTTGGAAGGAAATTTATAGGTTTAAATGAGTATGTTTAAAAAGAAAAAAGTTTAAAATCAATGATACAGGCTGCCAACATATAAAGGTGAAAAAAGAGGAGAAAATTAAACACACAGTAAGTAGATGGAAGGAAATAAAAAGATAAGAATAGATATCAATACAATTGAAAACAAATAATAGAGAAAAGGAATGAAGCCAAGTTTGTTCTTTGCAATGATTAGTAAATTTGATAAACTCTTAGAAAGTGAGATGAAGAAAACAAACAAACAAAAAGAAAACATTAACTACTGATAAGAATAATGAAGGGTTAAGACAACATTACAAAAATTAAAAGGATAATAAGGGTACATTATGAACTATTTTATGCCAATAAATTCAACAACCTAGAAAATGTACAAAATTCTTTTTAAAAATTACCAATGTTTATTTGAGAATAAATAGATGAATATCTGTATATCTATTTTCTTTTTTTTATATATATATTTTAAAAGATGCTTAGATTACATAAATGTTACACAAAAATTACAGGGATTTCCAGGTTCCCCACCTTCCACACCTCCCATAACATCCCGCATAAACATCTTTCATTAGTGTGGCACATCACCTGCAATGGATATACACATCCTGGGGCTTTGCCACTAAGCATGGACCATAGTTCACATTGTAGACCACACTCTCTCCCACACAGTTCTGCATGATATATGCTGATGTAAAATGGCCTATATCTGTCGTTGTGATGTCACTCAGGATAATTTCCAAGTCCATTTTAAAAATTAAATTTGCAGTTTGAATTTTTCCTACAGAGAAAATTCCAAACCCAGATTACTTCACTCAGGAATTATGTCAAATACTTGAGGAAGAAATATCAATTTTAAATAAACTCTTTCAGAAAATGGAGAAGGAGGGAACACTTCCCAACTCAATTTATAAAGTCAGAATTACCCTGACGCCAACATTAGAAAGGGACATTGTGAGAAAGGAAATTTGCAGCCTCAAGCCTTCATGAACATAGATGCTAAATTCCCTGGCAAAACATTAGCTAATTAAATCCATTAAGATATACAAAGGATAAGTCATCATGTCTAGTGGGGTTTATTTAGCACAAGGAACAAGACTGGTTAAATATTGGAAAATATTTTACTTATTTCACCACATTAATGAAATAAATGAGAAAATCATAACCTCTCATTGATGCAGCAAACACATTTGAAAAAATTCAGTGTTCAGTCATGATAAAATCTCTCTCAGCAAAGCAGGAAGAGAAAGGAGCTTCCTCGATGTGGTAAAGGGCATCTAGGAGAAAACCGAGAATTAACATTATGCCTAATGTTGAAAAGTTGAGGCTGGAGGCGGGAAATGTCATGTTCTCCTTCAGGACTTCTTTTCATCATTTTGCTGGAGGTCTTAGTGGACTAAGCCAAGAAAAAAGATCTTAAAATGCATAGAAATGGAAAACAAAGAATTCCAACTGCTACTAATTGTAGACAACAAGATTGTATATATTGAAACTCCTAAGTAATTAACAAATGAGCTACTAGTGAATTTAGCCAGGTCACAGGACACCAAGTAAAAATGCAAAACAAACAAACAAACAAAACGAAATCCCTGCCATCCAGGTAGCTCACAATTTACTGAAAAAAAAAATCCTATTCAAAATTAATTATAATACAATATAGTAGTTACATTATAGTAAATACTATATTCTATTACAAGAATATGAGCTAGTGTGTTGAGAACACAGAAAGACAGAAACAAATTTTGCCTGGGCGGGGATGGTAGGGACTGGGAAGGTGTAAAAGAAGTAATATTTGAGCAAAATATTTCAGCATGGCGAGAAGGACATTCAGGGAATTGGCAGGAGCATGTTCAAAGTTTTGAAGACTGAAAAGAATGGCACATCCAGAACTCTCTTTGTAGAGAAATTTGCACCACTAGGAGCCCAGGTTCCTGTAACGGAATATTAAGGGATGAAGTTACAGACCCAAAAAAGTTTAAATATTATTAATAGGAGCTTGGGTTTGTTTAATGTAAGTGAGGAGGTACCACTGGATACTATTGAGGAAAGGGGTGATATGATAAAAGGCCACAGTAGAAGAAAGGGTAAAGAAAAGCATTTGTTTAGGGCACTGGTAGCTACAAAAGAAAGTGTCATCAACACATTTCAAATTGGTTTTACCCAGTATCAAGCTACCACATTATTCTTTTGATAAGAGAATATTATTAAATGAGCATTTATATACACCACTAAATTAAACTTCAGTGATGATTTGTATGCTCGTCTAAACTCCTTTGTATGGCATCTAATGTCCTGCATTGCATGGGCCATGATTAGGAAAAATTATTTCCATGTGTTTCTTTTACTCAGCCTGACCACAACTATAAGGACTCAATCACACTGAACGTGGACTATCAACTGAAGGCACCTAGAATTTTCTGGTGTCCTTGCCTTGTTGGCTTTTTTATTTCATCTCTCCTTGCCCATCTCCAGATAATATTAGAAATATTATTAGAAATAATAGAAATATTTTTCTGTCATTCAAGACCTAACTCAAAGTTCAATGTTACTGAAGGCCTTCTCCCAAAACCCAGTGTCTTACCTCTCCATGCTCTATCTTAATACTGGTCTATACTTTTATTTTAGTAGCTATTGTGGCCCATCAGGGGTCTGGTCATGATGCATAACGTATTCTATCTTTTAATTCTGGGTCGGCCACTTAGCTATGTGGGCTTGGGCAACTTATTTAATATACTTATTACTCAACTTCCTTATTTATAAAATAGTATCTAATTTAGAGCATTGGTTTGGGGTATTAAATGAGATTACAAATCCCAAAAGCTTGACCAGTTCCTAGCACATGGTATATGCATACTCAGGAATCTACCTTCATGCCAGCTCAGGTCTCCCAGCCCGAGCTCAGACAGGCTACTACATATCCATAGCTAAGTCTGGCAGTATTTAAAATCATCATTGCTCCAATCCCGAGTTACATGCCTACTGAGAGCAAGCAAAAGCACCTACCTGTGTGCTAATAGCGACTACAACGAATGCCATCTTTGCATCTGACCCTAGAGCCCTGACCCGTGTACCAGTCTGCTGTCCAAGATTCGTGCTTCCTGTGAAGGGCTCTCTAGTAATGGAGATTCAAATGGCTCAGCTACCTTTCTGGCCAGCTTCAGTAGGACAAGTGCCCCACTCTTTTTAAATTTAATTATTTCCCAATGTCATCTATTTCTTTCAATTTTCTTCTTTTATAAACAACACTGCAATAATGGTTTTGTGACTAAAACTTTATTAAGTTTCTTAAATTAGACCTCTAAGTAAAATATTAGCTGAAAGTGAATCACAATGTTACAGTGTTTATTTGTTTTTACCTTAATCCTCTCTAGTAGTGGCAATTTACAATCTTAAGCCATGTCTAGCCCAGATAAGATAACTATTTCACCAAAAGATCCAGTTTTGTGTCAGTGGTGTTTTGAAAGGAGAAATGGCTGAATCGGAGGAGCTACTTTTGGACCAATTAATACAGACTAAATCATATAATTTATACTATGATGAATACAACAGCACATAATGTTTAGTCTGCATTTGTCATTGTATTTTAGGGTCCGTCGATGATTATGCTTTAGATTTAGAATTATTAGGTTAAAGGAATTGCATTTTTTAACAAATCAATTTTATTGATATATATTAATAAAGCATAAATCCAGCCAAAGTATACAATCAATGTTATTTGGTATAATAACATAGCTGTGCAGTCATCACTTCAATCATTATTAGAGCATTTTTATTATTCCAATAATAACAATAAACAATCAACAAACAAACAAAAACTCATCACCTTCCAATCTATGCTTCCCCTGCCCCACACAGCTGCTATTCTGTGTCCATCTCACTAGTTTGTGATTATGTTTTGTAAAAACAGACATATATATGCAATATTGCAATATTTGTATTTCACATGAGATTTCAATCTGTTTATACAGTTCCATGTTACATTTTTTAGCTTTCTTTCTAGTAATATACATGTCCTTAGACTTTCCCTTTCTACCACTGTCATAATCATATAATAGCTCTGCTAGTTACAAACAATATGATGTGCTTTCACCATTTCTATTCATTTCCACAGATTTATAAAAAAACTTTTTACCAATTCTGCACAGATTAACACTCAGCTTTCCATTCTCTACCCTCTTTCTATTTTCTGGTGACCTATATTCTAATTATTAACTCCATGAGTTTACACATATATTTAGTTCATAACAGCATAATCATACAGTATTTGTCTTTTGTGTCTGGCTTGCTTCACTCAACAGAATGTCCTCCAGATTCATCCATGTTGTCATATGGTTCACAACTTCATTTCTTTTTACCGCTGCATAATATTCCATCATGTGTATTACCACAATTTGTTTATCCTTTCATCAGCTGATGGACACCAGGGTGGTTTCCATCTTTTGGCAATTGTGAATAATGCTACTATGAACATCAGTGTGCAAATGTCTGTTTGTATCACTATCAGTTCTTCTGAGCATATTCCTAGTAGTGGCATTGCTGGGTCCCATGGCAAGCCTATATTCAACTCCCTTAGGAACCGCCAAAGAGTCCTCCAGAATGGCCGTACCATTCTACATTCCCACTAACTGAATAAGCATTCCTATCACTCCACATCCTCTCCAACACTTGTAGTTTTCCAACTTTTTATTAGTGCCCATTCTAAAAGGTGTGAAATGATATTTCATTGTAGTTTTGATTTGCATTTCCTGTGATGTTGAACCTTCTTTCATTTGTTTTTTAGCCATTTGTATTTTTTATTTGGACAATTGTCTACTAAAGTCTTCTGCCCATTCACACCCCCGTCCCCAATGGCTCCCTGGTCTGTTTGCTCATTGGTTTTGGTAGTTCTTTTTGCTCATTGTTTGCACTCATTGTCTGCGCGTTGTTTTTGCTCATTGTCTGTCATTAGTTTTGCTCACCATCCACTCGTTGTATGCTCATTGTTTGTTTGTCTTCTTTAGGAGGCCCCTGGAACTGAACCTGGGACATCCCACATGGGAGGCGGGCACTCAACTGCTTGAGCTACATCCACTGCCCTCTGCCCATATTTTAATCAGGTAGTTTGTCTTTTTATTATTGAGTGTTAGCATCTTTTTATTTACGACGGATATTAAACCCTTATCGAATATGTGATTTCCAAATATTTTCTTTCATTGAGTCAGCTGCCTTTTTACATTGACAAAGTCTTTTGAAGAACAAAAGTGTTTAATTTAGAGGAGGATCCATTTATCTATTTTTGTTGTTGTTGCTCCTGCTTTTGGTGTAAGGTTTAAGAAACTACCACCTACCACAAGATCTTGAAGATGTTTTCCTACATTTTCTTCTAGGAGTTTTATGGTTGTAGCTTTTATATTTAAGTTCTTTATCCATTTTGAGATAATTTTTTTTATAAGATGTGAGATAGGTGTCCTCTTTCTTTCTCTTGGGTTTGGTTATCCAGTTCTCCCAGCACCATTTGTTGAATAGACTGTTCTGGCTCAGCTGGAAGGGCTTGGTGGCCTTGTCAAAAATCACCTGACCATAGAATGAGGGTCTATTTCTGAATTCTTGAATTGGTTCCATTATTCAGTCTGTCTGTCTTTATGCCAGTAACATGCTGGGTTTTTTGTTTTTTTTTTTCACCACTGCAGCTAAGTAATATGCTTTAAACTCAGGAAGTGAGAGTCTTCCAATTCGCTCTTTCTAAGGACATTTTTGGCTGTTTGGGTCCCCTTACCCTTCCAAATAAAATTGATAATTGACTTTTCTATTTCTGCAAAAAGGGCTTTTGAGATTTTTATTGGGATTGTTTTGAATCTGTAAATGAGTTTGGGTAGAATTGAAATCTTAACAATATTTAGTCTTCTACTCTGATCACAGAATGTCTTCTATTCATTTAAGTCTTCTACAGTTTCTTTTAGCAATGTTTTGTAGTTTTCTGAATGTAGGTCCTTTAAGTCCTTGGTTAAGTTCCTGCCTAAATATTTTATTCTTTAGCTGCTATTATAAATGGAATTTTTTTCTGATTTCTTCCTCAGATTGCACATCAATAGTGTATAGAAACGCTACTGATTTTTACATGTTAATCCTGTATCCCACCACTTTGCTGAACTTGTCTATTAGTTCTAGCAGCTTTGTAATGGATTTTTCAGTATCTAGATATAGGGTCATAACACAAGCAAATAGTGAAGGTTTTGCTTCTTCCTTTCTTATTTTGGTGCCTTTTCTTTCTTTATCTAGCTTAACTGATCTAGCTAGAACATCTACCACAACAACAGTGGTGACATTGGATATCCTTGTATGTTCCTGATCTCAGCAGGAAAACTTTCAGGCTTTCACCATTGAATACAATGGTAGCTATGGGTTTTTCATATATACATTTTACCATACTGAAAAAGTTTCCTTTTATTCCTATTTTTTGGGGTGTTTTTTTAACAAGAAAGGATAGTGTGTTTTGTCAAATGCCTTTTCTGCATCAGTCAAGGGGATCGTGTGAATTTTTTTCTTCAGTTAATTAATGTGGCTTATTACTCTAATTGATTTTCTTGTGTTGAACCACCCTTGCATATCTGGAATAAAACTTAATTGGTTGTGGTGTATAATTCTTTTAATGTGCTTTTGTATTTGGTGTGCAAGTATTTTGTTGAGGACTTTTGTATCTATATTCATTAAGAGATATTGGTCTGTAATTTTCTTTTTTCATATTATCTTTATCTGGTTTTGGTATAAAGGTGATATTGGCTTCATAGAATGAGTTTGATAGTGTTCTTTCCTGTTCACCTTTTTGGGAGCTTGAACAAGTTTGGTATTAGATCATCTTTGAATGATTGGTAGAATTCACTTGTGAAGCCCTCTGGTCCTGGGCTTTCATCTTTGGGAGGTTTTCAATCTCTTTACTAGTGAATGGTTTGCAGAGATCTTCCATTTCTTCTAGGGTCAGTGTAGGTGATTCATGTGTTTCTAGGAATTTGTCCATCTCATCTATATTCTCTACTTTTTGGCATACAGTTTTTCATAGGATGCTCTTATTTCTGCAGGGTCCATTGTAACGCCCCCCCCCCTCATTTCTGCTTTTATTTACTTGTGTCTTCTCTCATTTTTTCTTCGTCAGTCTAGCTAAGGGTTTGTCAATTTTGTTGATCTTCTCAAAGAACAAACTTTTGGTTTTGTTGTTTCTATTTTGTTGTTGTTGCTGTTGTTCTCTATTTCATTTATTTCTACTCTGATATTTACTATTTCTTTCCTTTGGCTTGGTTTGGGATTAGTTTGCTGTTCTTTTTCTTGTTCCTGCAGATATGCAGTTAGATCTTCATTTTAGCTCTTTCTCTTATTTAATGTAAACACTGAGGGCTATAAATTGTCCTCTCAGCTCTGTCTTTACAGTGTCCCATAGGTTTGATATGTTGTGTTCTCATTTTATTTTGTCTCAAGATATTTACTGAATTCTCTTGCAATTTCTTCTTTGGCCCACTGATTATTTAAGAGTGTGTTGTTTAATCTCCTTATATTTATGAATTTTCCCTTTTCCTGTCCGTTATTGATTTCCAGCTTCATTCTATTATGACCAGAAGAGCATTTTGTATAATTTCAATCTTTTAAAATTTGTTGAGACCTTTCTTGTGACCCAGCATACTTGCCTAGAGAAGGATCAATGAGCGCTTGGAAAGAATGTATAGCCTGCTGTTTTGGTGTGTAATGTTCTATAAATGTCTGTTAGATCTAGATCATTTATCATATTATTTAAGCTATCTCTTTCCTTATTTATCCTCTATCCAAATGTTCTATCCAATACTGAGAGTGTTGTATTGAAGTCTCCAACTATTATTGTAGAGATGTCTATTTCTCCCTTCAGTTTTGCCAGTGTGTGCCTCATGTGTCTTGGGGAACCCAGGTTAGGTGTATAAATATTTAGTATAGTTATTTCTTCTTGGTGAATCACCCCTTTTATTAAAAGATAATGACCTTCTTCATCTCTAATAATAGTATTGCATTTAAAACCTATTTTGTCCAATATTAGTATCACTACTCCAGCTCTCTTTTTTTGGTTACTATTTGCATGGAATATATTTTTCCAAACTTTCACTTTCAACCTGGTTGTGTCCTTATGGCTGAAGTGAGTCTCTTATAGGTTGCATATATGTGGCATATATTTTTTCATCCATTCTATCAGTCTATGTCTTTGGATTGGGGAGTTCAAGCCATTAGCATTCAGTATTATTACTGTAAAGGCATTACTTACATCATCCATTTTGTCCTTTGGCTTTCTGTTGTCTAATTTATTATTGTCTGTCTTTTTCCTTTAATTTACCTTTCCTAATAATCTCCATTTCTGCACTCTTCTCCAAGTCTCTTGACCTTGCTTTTTCCTTTAAGGCTGCAACACTCCATTTAGTAGTTCCTGTAAATCTGGCCTTTTGGTAACATAGTCTCTCAGTTTTTGTTTGTCTGTGAAGACTGCAAACTCACCCTCATTTTTGAAGAACAGTTTTGCTGGATACAGAATTCTTATCTGGTAGTTTTTCTCTTTTAGTACATTAAATACATCATATCACCTTCTTCTCACCTCCATGGTTTCTGATGAGTGGTCAACACTTAATCTCATTGAGTTTCCCTTGTATGTGATGCTTTGCTTTTCTCTTGCTTCTTTTAGAATCCTCTCTTTTTCGCTGATATTTGTCATTCTGTATAGTATGTGTCTCAGAGTAGGTCTATTTGGATTTATTATGTTTGGAGTGCATCGTCCATCTTGGATATCGATATTTATGTCTTTCATAAGGGTTGGGAAGATTTCAGTCATTATTTCCTCAAATATTTTTCTGCCCCTTTTCCATTCTCTTTTTCTGGGACACTTATAACACATATGTTTGTGCATTTCAAATTGTCATTCAATTCCCTGAGACCCTCTTCCATTTTTTCCATTCTTTTCTCTTTCTGTTCTCCTGTTTTTTCCAGTACAGATGTTTTGTCCTCAAAATCATTAATTCTGTCTTCAGATAATTCAAATCTGCTCTTTTGTGTCTCTAACGTACTTTTAATTTCATTCATTGTGTCTTTCATTCCCGTAAGCTCTGTTCCTTTTGTTTGCATGCTTCCAAATTGTTCTTTATGCTCACCCAGGGTCTTCTTAATATCTTTTATTGCTTTAGCCATATTTTCCTTCAATTCTTTGAATTGATTTAGGAGATTTGTATGATTATCATTGATTGACTTTCTTAAATTCTGTATCTCCTCGGGATATTTGGTTTGTTCCCTTGTCTGGGCCATCTTTTCCTGTTTCTTAGTAAGGCTTGTAATTTTTTGCTGATGTCTAGGCATCTGAATATGTAGGTGAATGTACTGATGGCCAATTTCTCTCTCTTGCTTATTGATTTTTATTCACAGCTCTTCTTTGATTTTTGGTTCAACTTATTCTAAGTATCTAAAATTGCCCAGCATAAGTTATCAAAATCAGACTAGGTACTCACTAATGGAGTGCAAATTTTCTCCTGGAGTTGGGGGAAGAGACCTAAAAGCTGTTTTTCTCCTTGCAATTTCTGTGTCAGCCAGCAGAAGGTACTCAATTGTTAACCTTTTGATGGAGGTGTTTCAACTTTTGCTTTCCTGTGTTTTGGCCTGGTCAGAGCCAAGATTCAGAGGGCTGTGCTGGCTGAATTCACTAAAGAGAAGCCCTCTGATGCACCCTCCCTCTTCTCTTGTAACAGCTGACAGAGAAGAAGATGTCTGTTCCCCTTTCAGTCAACTGCAGTGAGCCAGCAGTTTTATCCAGTCTTAATGCCTTAAGGGTGAGGAATAGGCTGCCATAGGGGTTTAATAACCCACATTTGTTTTGTCATGTTCTTTTTCTCTCCATCCCTCACCCCCCTGGGAGCAGCGCAGCACTGTCCTGGTCTGCTGACCCCCAAAGCAGGTCTCTTGGACAGCTTCTGGCCTTTTCTCCATTGTTTTTGTGAGAGAATTGAGCCCTGCTTGCTGACTACGAGTCCATCTTCCCAGAACCCCTCAGAAATTGCACTTTTAATAAAACCCTTTTTCAGATTATAAATTATAGGACCATAGAAGAAAAAATTGGAAAATAAGAAAAAATTAGAAAATAAATCAATAATGACCCCAAATGTACTATCAAAGTTAAAATATTTCCTTACAGTTTTGTTTCTAAAATGATGGATGCATAATGTAGTATCTTGTCTTTTTATTCAACTCTATGTCATATGCATTTTTATTGTTTAAAAATATACTTTAAAAGTATTTTCCTCAATGAAACAATTTTTCAATTACACATTAAAAATAAAAATGAAATAGATAATATGAACTAAATTTTTAACACAGACAGTGAGAAAATACGACTTTAATAAACAATCATTCATTTAGTTCAGGCACTCATTAAATGTAGAATTGCCATCTATCAGTGATGACTGGAACGTTCAGTAAGATTTCCATAATAAAGATGAAAATTGATTGGAACAAGAAAGGAAAGGAATATTATGGCTCACTAACAAAGAAAGGGTCAAATAATCTAAGCTAGTTGACAAAATACAAAGCATACTCTCTAAAAATTACATAATATGGGCTGCAGAGTTTGTAAAGATAATATTGGAGCATAGTGACAAAAAAATTTGGATTAATATGCTCAGGAGGAAAGTCTGCTGCCTATATAATAGATTCTTGTAGTTATTCATAGTGGAATATAAAAAACTTTGAATATTTGAATATAAAAAACTTTGAAAATTGTAGTAAAGAAACTTGATTGTTTATGTTTAATTCACATGTTCTGCAATCTCTGAACCACTGAAAATTTAAGAACTTTTCCTATACTGTCATAATACACATATATCATAATACATGGTCCTTGAATTACAAAGTTTTCTCCTTAAAATGCTTGTTTTTGATACAGTGTGCAGTTGATATTGGGAAGAAGAAATTTTAAATCAACCTAATTTTTATAGATGAGTGAATTTATTGTGCTCAGATATTATCTGTTCAAAAAGTTAACTAAAATTTGTTGGGATATTTCTTTCTTAATTTTTCCTGGATTGAAGTAAAACATTTCAATATGAATATTTTTTTAGCACAAGAAAAAAAATATCTTCAGTTATATCTGAGCTTATGTTTTTTCTTCTAATTATTTTTCCTTTCATTCAAAACTCTGCTTTGCATGTCTAATACATGACATAGTATTTCTTCTTCAGGAAAAAAAGCTATGATTATATTGTTGTCTCTCTGTTTGATACCCCATATGTAACACAGTCCATTATAACTTCTTGTGATCATATAAATTTTCTATATCTATACTGTCAAATATGGTACCCATTAGCCACATGTGCCTACTGAGCACTTGAAATGTGGCTACTGCAATTGAGGAACATAATTTTTAAGATTATTTGATTTTAATTAATTTTAATTGAAATAGCCAAATGTGATGAGAAGGCACTATGTTGGGAAGGGCAATTCTATAGCTATCACCTAACTTTTCCCCTCTAACCCAACAGTTATGTCTTTTGAAATTTTTACTCTTCACCCTGAGAGAGTATGTAAAATTTGCATTCACATATCTGACTCAGTTGTTTTCAATATTCATTCCTTTATTTGCTGCCTCCAATGGATATATTTTTGAAAGATTTATTTTATTTATTTCTCTCCCTCCCCTCATTGTTTGCACTAGCTGTCTGCTCTCTGTTCATCTTCTTTTTAGGAGGCACCTGGAACCAAACCCAGGACCTCCCATGAGGGAGAGAAGCACCTAATCACTTGAGCCACCTCTACTCCCTGCTTGTTGTGTCTCTCATTGTGTTTCTTCACTGTGTCATCTTGTTGTGTCATCTTGTTGCATCAACTCACAGTGCCAGCCCATCACATTAGCTCGCTGTCTTACTCGTCTTCTTTAGGAGGCACCAGGAACCGAACACAGGGCCTCCCATGTGCTGGGGCAAACCCAACTACTTGAGCCATATCCACTTCTTGAATGGATATTTTAATTCTACTATTTCATGTTAAGCTTCCTGGTACTCTTTTTTTTTTTTTTTAATCACACATTTTCCCTTTCATCACAGCTTATTGATAATGCAGAGCATTACTTTTTTCTTTCTGGATGACATTCTTTTTCCTTCATTCTGCACAATTTTTCTACTCAGGGTCAACTTTTTTCTCTTCTTACTTATTTACAAATAGAGAGAGACCTCTCCAGACCCAATGTCCATCATTACCCAGAGTGGAGCTGACCTTGATTCCATGCTCTGCCTAATCTGATGCTGATAGAACCCCTTCTCTTCTTGAAATCTGGCAGGTGTGATCAATATAGATTCCATTTCCTCAGCATTTAACAAGTTTTCACCTTGTACGATTTTTTAGATTAAGTCTTCTATGTCACTGCGTAGTTCTCATTTAAAAAATGGATCTTACTAACATTTAGTGCTGCTTGAATTTCTTCTCTTTTCCAAAATATTTGGTTTATAGAATTTTACCCTTGCTGCACACTACCCCTCCAGATGTGATACACTCAAATTATTGTTTTCCCACTTGTTCTCTGACAGGTGAGTACGGAGGGGGAAGAGATAAAGAGAAGGCACTCGGATTAACTGAAAAAAGTGTCCCAAAAGGAAATTGCTGCCAAGTTTTCTGGTTAGTATAGACTTTAGGCCCATTGTGAAAATTTTTTGAAAAATGACAAAATGAAATACTTTCCAAGACCTCAGAAGAAAAATATACATGAAGATTACTTACTCAAAAACAGAAAACTTTTTTAAAAATTCACCAGTATCAATGGGTTTCAAGAAGACATGGTCTCTTGAAAAAGGATAAGAAATCCCATTAGGATGTTTGGCAAGGGGAAATGGTCTCTTTCTAGAAAGATCTTTCATGCCTCCAAACTGTTCCTAGCAAAATGGCATGAAAGAATTCTTCTGACAAGAAGAAATTACTCTCAGATTCTAGAAAGAGATTAAGAGTCAGTCAAAGTGTTTGATTTGGAAGAATTTTACCATATGCCTAAGTATTTTAGTGAGTACTTGGGGTGTCTGAGTTAGAGACTGCTGGCCATTTGGCTTTATTTCCATAAACTTTCTCTTTTAGTTCTGAATAGTATCTTCAGGCAAAGGCAATGTTTTTGTCATGCCGGGAATATGAATAAAAATCCAAAAGTGGCAGAGTCACTCCTTGACAGCCTCCTCCTTGACATCAGTATCGTCTACTGAGACCAGATCCAGGCCCTGGCTCTGCTTATCCCAACAACTTGGATAATTAAGAATTGATTTTGTATTTTTTTTTTTTTCTGTTTTCGTTAGTGGAAAGAGCTCTGAGAAGGAAAAAAAAATCGGGTCAACTAATCTTCCTCTTTGGGTCTGGTTGTTGCATCTTTGAAATTAAAATAATTCAACCCCTGACATACTTATTTGTTGAGAGTGTTGTGAGCACAAACTAAGGTATTAACTAAGATACTAATCACTTTTAAATATCAAAAAGTGTTTAAAAAAAACCACAATATCTTTCTCTAGAACCAAGAATATGGTGTTAAAGTCAATGCTAAGAAGTTGATTTAGCCTATGATCTCATTGTTCCAGATTAGGCAATTTGGTAAACAATGACATAAAAAATAAGTGGGATGTCAAGAAACATTTTCTTCCTCATAAATCTAAGTCAAACATTAAAATTTTGATCACTGAATGAGAAAAATATCTGCTGAATCAACTGTGTACTCTCATTACTGAGACAAAAGAAGTTTTTTAAACAAACTTTTTCCTCTAATATGTGCCTGTATTTTCTCTTTGATTGAACAATAGATGATAATTTTCTAAGATCTAGCTTTGAGTTATGAACTATGGCAAGACACAATCACAGAAGGTAAGTGAATAGCAAAGACTATCAGAGCACTACATACAGATTAAAAACTCACCTATTAGCCAACTGTCTTTGACAGAGAAGAGCCACCAATATGAGTAAAAACAATATCTGAAGTCTCTGAATAAGGTTTATTCTTCTACACCCGTAAAAATGTCATAACTTGTTTGTTGAACTGGGTAAAACGGGCTGTTTTGATTTCCATTTTTTAATTTTTTATAATTATTTCCATCCTTTGACTCCAAAAATATTTTTAAAGTATGAGTAAAATTAACCATTCTCTTGGCCCTCCAAAAATTTAAAGAACTATTAATTCACACACATTACCAAAAAACATTCCTTTGCTAAGTTTTTTCTGACCTTTTCAGAAAAAAAGAATTCATTTTTAGGAATTTTGCCTGTTATCAAAATGGAAACCTCTATTTCAGGCATTTATCTTATTCCCACCATTATTTATGCAATAATCAAGCTAAATATGCAGGTAAGGAGAAAATAATACTTCCAATTTAAAATTCTTAGTGTAAAAAAAGAGGTTTTAGTCAAGGTAATAATAATAAACAACTGACAAAGTTATGACTGAGTTTTTTAATGTGAATTTTTCTATATCCCCTTATCCATTTGCATTCACTATATCGAAGCTTAAGACAAGTTTGACATTCAACCATTTAACTGTATTCCCCATCTTTCTTTTATTCTCCTTTAGAATATGTTCATAACATACAAATTATACCCCATAGCTTTCTCTTAATGGAATTTTTCCATTTTTCCATTTTCCTGGTTTGATTTTAAAGGCCTTTTAAATTTTTCCAATGGCAAAATACATATTACATCCTTGTTTTTTCCCCTATGTACCAGGGATTTTCTTTTATAATCTGCTTTTCAATTTTCTCTTTGTTGTTATTGGTGGTAGTGTGTGTGTGTGTTATTTTAAATCCTGGCAGGAAAAACAAAGGAGGTATAATGTTAAAGTGCATGGCTGTGAAAGCTCAGTTAATGGAGAAATAGAGAGAAGGGCATTAATAATCAGAAATGATGATATGCCACCTTTTTGTAAGGAGCCCTTTCGATGCTCATATATTTAAAATTAAAGGTTAAATCTAATGTTACCCAGATAGGAAGTGGTGAAGACAGGATTAAGATCTGGGTTGTCTAAACACTCAAGAGGCTGGCGTCTCAACTGCAATGCTATGCCACATCTGAATTTAGGGGAGCAAGATTTAATGTACACATTAGGACTACCAGGTCTTATGAACCACTAACTACAATTCCCATTTATTCTTGCTGAATTGTTCAAGTTTTGTTTTGTTTTGTTTCATTTTAATGAAATGAGCTTAATGGTGTGTTTTTATCTTGCTCTGGGCTCATATTTGATAAGTTTTCGAGGTATAAGCCAATTTCATTCTTGGGTATGAGGTAAATATTTTCTTGATTCCATCCCAGGCCTTCTCATCAAAAACAAACATACCCAGACAGGAATATCATTGTGAAGATAAAAGCAGTGAGGATAATAAGGTAACAAAATCACAACAGATTTCAGAACATCAGAGACCTGTACAGAGACAAAAATCATCTAACTACAATGGGCTTCTATAGTCTACCTTTTTGCCCTGGATTTGTAAAATTATTACAATGACAACTATCTCAAAGAGAAGGAAAATAAATATTAAGTACAGAGTGGGAAAGCTATAGAAAAAAATAAGGAGGTCTTCAAATCGGGTTTCTTCATGCTGTATGGAGACCTTTAGGGATGTAACTGCTAGAGCCCTAATAGAACCCAGGAGGTTGCAAGATGGAGGTATAATAATTGTGACAATAAATTTTCTGTGCAAGACTGATCTATTTCAACTTGAGGAGGAACTCATAAGCACCATTTTGAAACATTAAAGAGAGCAATACAAACATATAAAGAATCCAGTCATCCTCTTACATTTTTGAATATTTAAAAAATTATTCATTATTTATTTGACAGCAATGCTAGGTACTTTACAAAAGAGAATGAGAAGACACTTCTATTCTCTAAGCCTAAAATGTTGATGACATGGATTAACTCTGAGAGGGCACGAAGACAGCAAATTATCTTGAGTAAACCTAAAAATAATAATAATAATAATACTGAATATTTAAAGGCCCAATTCTTCTCTTGCAACATCTCTGGATGCAAAATCTATCCATTGGCTCCTCTTAATAGTAGAAGGGAGCTGAAACCTCCTTGCTGTCAAAGGAATCTCTTTCTTGGTTTGCAACTAGCCCATTTGCCAATCCACAAATAGTTCTTTTAATGTTTGTGCCCAAATTAGAATAACCATTATTATTTTTTCTACCTTCTCATGCTAAAGGATATATAGTATGCCCCCTCAGTGAAAAGATGCTATATCTAAACAAAATGGGTGTTCATTAACAGCCTTTCAATTTCATTTCATTTCCTCCCCATATATAGTTAGAAAATTTAAAAGTTCTCTTACTGAATAAGTTTTCCTTCTAGTCACTGTTTACTTTGCACATAACCCGGAAAAGATTGTTGGCTACAATTCTTGTGGTGTTACTAAAATATTTCTTTAACGTCCCAAGCAAATAAAGTGTATATGAATAGATGACTAAGACAGAAGCTGAGTTTTCATATTGTGCTTCATCATATGGTACACAGGGATTCACAATTTTGCAGGTTTTAGTAAACACTGCACATGGTGCAGAGAGTAAGAATTTTGGTTCTCTTTGCTAGCCCATACACAATTTCCCCATTGCTCCACATTTAATTAAATTTCCTAGTTCAAGTTCATGTTTGCTCCAAACCTTTAGAATTCCAGTTATAATTCACATATTTTGGTAAGAAAATGGAACACCATGATCTACAAGCATATTTTCCATCCATTACATTTGTCAACAGAAAACGATGCAATTGAATAATACTTAAGTATTCAGTCATCTGAATCTGAAAATCAAACTCATTCCTACTAAAGCTCTTAGAAACTGAAGTTCTAAGTAATTTTTCACTTATTGTCTCAGTCAACACCTTTAAGAGGTTCCAAAATATTTCTGAAGTAAAAAAATTACTTAGAAAATTCACATGGAAATTAGTCACTGGAAGCTTTTAATCAGGTCAAGGTGTTATGCTTCAGTGAGCAAGATAAGTCTTGAGCAAGTATCTAAAATTTTGCTTCTGAGCTTAAAGTAAGTCTTACAATAATTTTCCATCACCAGCCCTCAAATTTCACAGTTGTGGAGTTGAGAAAAGAAAGTGGTTCTGAAAACCCAAAGCAAACAGACAACTGCAGCAGAAATAACTGAAAGGATTACCTTTAGAGACAATGCACGTCTTTCTTATGATGATTCAAAATAAATATTCAATGATCGTGCCTGCTTTGCAAACTATAAATGTAGCCCTCTTTTTACCTCATAATGTACATAGGTTTCACTAGTTTAGATTTTAGTATGTCCATTATAGTCATTGAGGGGAAAAGGATGTTTTGTTTTAACAATTTAAACTCTTGCAATTATTTTGCATGTAAACTGAATTCCTATTTAGCAATGGCATATCTTTTTCTACAAGAAACAAAATTTAAAAAACAGTGATTAAAATTTTGGGTATTCATTCAACAAATCCCCAATAGTGGCTGAAACACAGAAGTCTAATGAAAATGTCCTTTATGGAACTGACCTGATAGGAGAATGGGGTTATATGACTAGACAATAAATCAATGAATAAATTAATTATACATCTTAAGGTATGTTCAAGGGAAACTAATAGGATTATGAGGTTGAAAAAAAAAGAACAGAGGGGAAGGAGAGAAGGACCCACTTACATTGTTGATCAGAGATTTTCTGTCTGGTGAGGTGACTTAAGCTATGGCCTACAGGATGAATGATGTCAATCTTTTGAAGAGCTTGGACAAGAGTGTTTTAGGTATGGGAAACTGTGCATTCAGACCTTGAAGTAGGAAATATTTTACCATATTCAAGGAATTGAGAAAAATAAAGCTTATGAAGAGCATGATGAGCTAGGGGTTGAGTGGTAAAAGAATAGATTAAATAGCTGGTCGAAGGGTGCCATAAAGATGGAGTGCTGAGTTTATATTTGACTCACATCCTTAGCTCAAATACAGTGCAGTAGTTAATGAAATAGGAAAATTAGGGGAAAAGCCAAAGAGAGGCTTAGAGTAAAGATCAACATCTTCATGGACCAGAAATATTGGTGAGCTTGACAGAAACCACATAGATGATGCACTCCAGGTGTGGAAGTCAGGAGTGATGACTGAGTGTTTGGCTTCTGTGGTGTAATTCTACCTGCAAGTTGGGGCACCAAAATGAGGTACACTGTTTGGCTCAAGGAGCTTAATAATGTTCCCTAGCTCAAGAAAAGAGAGGGGGAGGGAAGCAAAATATGTTGACATTTGCCTAAAGCTATAGCTTTTAGTAAGCCGCATATTCAAGAGCTAAATGGACAAAGAGTGAATCCTATGCAGGAACTGAACAGTGCTCCCACTGACTTTGTAATTACATATTTAATATATTCAGTATTTCAAGGGAGGAGTCCTAAACTAACTTTATAATTCCTAGTTTGGACTTGGAGTCCAGGGAACTAAAGGAAGGTAATCATAAAGTCAGTAGATAGCAGAGAAAGAGAAAGAGAGAGGGAATAAAAACACATCTCCCATAAGAAATAGGCAAGCAAACAAAAATTCCAAAACATATGAAGAATTTTAAAAAATTAAAGTAAAAAAGGCAACAAAATCAATAATTTAAAGATCATTTCATTACAGTTGAAGTTGCATTTTTGGAAGCTTGACAAAGACTTTGAAACTAATTTGATTAGTATTTGCAAAGGTGTAAATGAAAGAATCATTTATATTTTTAAAAAGCCAGCATTTATCATACAGAATACACAGTTGGAGCAAAAACCGGGAAAAATAAACAATCAAGTTTAAGTTTTGAAAATGATAATTAAAGTCATTTAACTATAAAAGAAGACTCAACAGATAGACATAAGCAGAGAGAGAATTCATATATTAGAAGTGAGGAATTCACTCAGAAACAAGCACAGAGAAACAAAGAGAATGAATAGATAAATATGTATGTGTATGTACATACATGGATAAACATTTAAGATATATTCATCAATAGAGTGTGACACTCTAAAGCACATATAATGGGAATCCCAGGGAAAGAAAATAAACATAATGAAGAAGTTTTTAAAAGGCTAGTAATAGACTCAGGCCATGGACTCAGAGCTTCAAATTAAATAATCACCAAATATAGGAAGAAACACTCTAAATAAAAGATATCAGCCAAAAAAAATGGGGATTGGTAAAAATAACAAAAATAACAAATTGGAGGAAATGAAAACTATGAAGGAATGAAAAGACTCTAAAAGAGGACATTAGCAATGATAGCAGAGTAAGCACTTCCAAAAGTTTGCTCTTCCAATAAAGCAATGAAAACAACTGAAAGCCATTTTCAGAATCAACTTTTTCAGAGCTTTGGAAATTAATTGAAGACTTGGAACAACAAGGGAGCATTAAGTCAAGAAAAAAACTCTGCTGAATCTTGGTAATAACAGCTAGCATTTTAACTAACTGTAGTCCTATTCCCACTCCTCAGCTCAGCTGCAGCCTAGATTTTTAAAAAGCCCACACTCTAATACCTGAAAAAAAAAAAAAAACAGAACACAATTGGAGCTCTTTCAAAGTCCCATTCCCAAAGAAGAGTAATTATTTCATCTGTCTAGTGTTTCCATTGAAGATCCCAATCAAAATACTTGTCCTTATCTGTCTTCATTCAAACCTAGCCTGTGTTAAGCCTGTCCCCAGTTGACAATCATTAAAATGTTTTAACATCATGATTACCTGAGGCAATAGACTACAGTTGGAGAAAACTGTAGACTAACCAAAAAACTTAAAAGGAAATGTTTAGGAAAGGGATGTCCATAAGGATTTTGAAAAGCTCTATCATATTCCTGAGATGCTAGAAGGGCTTGTACATGTATAGCACTTGTGCATACACAAGAAAGACTCAAGAAAGCCCTAAACTCTGACCACTTACTAAACTTGAGTCTCTGAGCAAGCAAAAAGTGAAAGCTAAAGCAGAGTTGCAACTTCCTGGCAGAGTATTGAAGGTGTATCCCAGGATTCACAAGAAACCCTTGGCAAAGACTAGGAGATTTTCTGGTCCTAAAGTGTTTAGAAAACCTCTGTCCAATCATTAGCTTATCACTAAGCTAACCTAGTAGAGACTTCAATGACCTGTATGACAAAGATACAGACTTTAAAGAATTCATTCAGAAGAGTTACTAAACAGACAAATAACAACTAAAACTACAATAGCAACAACAACAATAACCCTAGGAAGGAGGAAATCTGATTTCCAGAGTGGCCATATTATATTATTTGAAATTTCTAGCTTTCAACAAAAAGAACAATAAAAAAGTATGACCAATACACAGGGGAAAAAGAGGAAACAATAGAAACTGTCCCTGAGGAAGGTTCAATATCAAAATTAATAAATAATGGCTTTAAACCAGCTATTTTAGTTATGTCTAAAGAGCCAAAGGAAACTAGGTATAAAGAACCAAAGAAAACATTGGAGATTATCTCACCAAATAGAAAATAGCAATGAAGAGATAGAAATTATTAAAAGAGAGCAAAAAGAAATTCTGGAATTAAAAAGTACAGTAACTGAAATAAAAAAATATTACTAGTGGGGGAGGGGTGGGGAATATGGGAATCCCCTATATTTTTTGTGTAACATTTATGTAATCTAAAGCTTCTTTTAAAAAATTAAAAAATAATATGCATAAATTTAAAATATTGCTAGAGTGACTCAATAGCAGATTTGAGCAGCATAAAAAAGATTCAGCAAACTTGAAGATAGGTCAATTGAGATTATACAGTCAGCCTGAGAACATAAATAAAAGAGAATGAGAAAAAAAATGAATACAGCCTCAGAGACCTGTGGCCACCATCAAGTGTACCAAAATATGCATAATGAGAGTCCCAGTAGAAAAAAGAGACAGAAAGAACATCTGAAGAAATAATGGCTGAAACTTCCAAAATTTGATGAAAAAATTAATCTATACATCCAAGAAGCCCAACAAGCTTCAAATAGGTTAAACTCAAAGAGATCTTCACCTGGATACATCATAATTAAGCTGTCAAAACCAAAAGACAAAGATGGAATCTTTAAAGCAACAAGAGAGAAGCAACTAATTAAGTATAAGAGATATTTAATAAAATTAACAGTTTATTTCTTATCAGAAACAATGGAGGCCAGAAGGCAATGGGATGGCACATTTAAATGGTTAAAGAAAAAACTGCCAACTAAGAATTCTATAAATTCTATATCCTACAAAACTGTCCTTCAAAAATGAAGGAAAATTATGATATTCCCAGATAAATAAAAACTGAGAGAGTATGCTACTAGCAGACTTATCCTACAAAAAATATTAAAAGAAGTCCTCCAAGCTGAACTGAAAAGACTCTAACAATAACTCAAAACAACAGGAAGCAATAAAGAGCATGGATAAAGGTAACTATATAGATCAAACCAGAAGACTGTATAAATGTATTTTTATTTGCAACTCGTCTTTTCTA
The DNA here is from genome assembly GCA_029593785.1 of Cabassous unicinctus. Lineage (NCBI taxonomy): Eukaryota > Metazoa > Chordata > Mammalia > Cingulata > Chlamyphoridae > Cabassous > Cabassous unicinctus. Next base: position 24,236 of record JAQZBX010027163.1, read on the forward strand.
TCCAATTTAAAATACAATTGTATAATGCAATAGTTATAAATCTAAGTTGATGAGCACAATGAGTAAATATGTAATTTGTAACAGATCAAGCATAAGGGGAGAACTATATTGGAGAAAAAGGTTTATATTAACTATTGAATTTAAATTGGTATTAATCCAAACTTGATTATTGTAAATTGGGTTAATGGTAGCTCCCAGGCAACCACTAAGAAAATAACTCAAATATATATAGTAAAATATGATAAGGAATTAAAATGGTACACTATATAATATCTATTTTACATAAAAGAAGGCAGTAATTGTGGACTTGAGGAAGATAAAGGCATTGCATATAGAAAGCAAATAACAAAATTGTAGATGCAAATCCTACATTATCAGTAATTACATTAAATATAAACTGATAAAATACTCCAATTAAAAGACAGAGTTTGGCAGAAGGGATTAAAAGTTTTAATCCAACTATATGCTATCAACAAGATACTCACTATATATTCAAAGATACAAATAGGTAGAAAGTAAAATGATAAAAAAAAAATGTATACCATGTGTTGTGGATTGAATCATGTTCCCCACAAAAGGCATGTTCAGGTCCCAACATTTGGTGTGAACCCTTTTGTTAATAGGACTTTTTTAAAGGAGATACCAGAGTTTGAACCCAGGACCTCATACATGGGAAGCAGGCACTCATTCACTGAGCAACATCTGCTCCCCTGTAAATAGGACTTTTGAAGATCTTATTAGTTAAGGTGTGCCCAAAGTGAATGAGGGTGGGCCTTAATACAATATGGCTGAAATCCTTATAAGCAAATGTAGTTGGATACAGAGAAAAGGCCATGGAAAAACAAGATGCTGAAAGTTAAGAGAACCCAGAAGAGAAGGGAGGAGATGCAATCATGTACATTATTATGTGAAGGAAAAACCAAGAGACCCCAAAGATTGACAGCCAAGTAGAAGATACTGATCCTGGGAGGAAGCAAGCCTACTAGTCGCTGGAACCATGAGCCAATAAATTCTTGTAATTAAGCCAACTCTTTGCATGCTATTTGTTTTAGCAGTTAGGAAACTTAAGCACCATGCAAACTGTAATCAAAAAAGAGCTAGAGTGGCTAAACTAATATCAGATGAAATAACATTTTTAAGACAAAACTTGTTCCCTGAGATAAAGAAGGACATTTTATACTCATAAAGGGCCAATTCATCAAGGAGATATAACATTACAAACATATATGCACCTAACCACAGAGTCCAACTATATGAAGCAAATAGTGACAGAATGGAAGGGAGAAAAGACAATTCAACAAATCCAGAAAACACAAGTGAAGAAGGTGAGAATGTATATATACCAAACAAAAGATTTAAAAAATAATCTTAAAAATGCTCAAGGAGATGAAAGAAAATACAGTGAAAGAAGTAAAGGATATCAGGAAAACAATGAATGAGTAATACGAGCATCTTAGTAAAGGGATAAATTTTTTTAAATGAACCAAACAGAACAATTGAAGTTAAAGACTGCAATAACTGAAATGAAAAATGCCCAGGATGGTTTCAAGAGCAGATTGGAGCTGGAAGAAGAAAGAATCAATGAATTTGAAGACAGCACAATGAAATGACTCAAGCTGAGGAGCAGAACGAAGAAAGAAATATTAAAAGTGAAAATTGCCTGACACCACTGAGACAACATCAAGTGCACCAATATATGCATTATGAGAGTCCCAAAAGGAGAAGAAAGAGAGAAAGGGGCAGAAGGGAATTTCAAAAAAATAATTACAGAGAACTTCCCAAACTTAGACAAAGACATGAATATGCACATCCAAGAAGCCCAGAGAACATCAAACAGTATAAACATGAAGAACAATACACCCTGTTATATATTGATCTCATTATCAAATGCAGAGCACAAGAAGAGAGTTCTAAAAGCTGCAAGAGAAAACAAAGTGTGAGGTACAACAGAGTCCAATTATATTGAGTACTGATTTCTCATCAGAAACCATGCAGGCAAGAATACAGTGGGTTGAAATATTTAAAGTGTTGAAAGAAAACATCTGCCAACAAGAATTTTATACCTGGCAAGACTTTCTTTCAAAAATATCTATTCGAAGAAAGCTAGAGAACAATTTAGGGACTGTGTAATATAGTGAACTTGGTGGTGGATGAGGACTGTGGATAATAGTACAAATACAAGAATGTTCTTCTATGAACTATAACAAATGTACGTCCTTATTACAAGGTGTTAAGGGTATGGTGACACATGAGAAAAATACAACTAATGTAAATTATGGACGATAGTAACACTGTAATATTCTTGCATCAGTGGCAAAAAAAGTACTATAAAATGCCAAGGATTAACAATAGGGGGAGTTTAAAGGGGTATGGGATTTTTCCTTTTGGAGTAATAAAAATGGTCTACACTTGACTGAGGTGATGACAGCACAATTCTGTTATGAAACTGAGAGCCACTGAGTGTATACTTTGGATGGATTGTACAAGGCATGGACTGTATAGCATACTGAACTTTGTGGTGGATGATGGACTGTGATTAATAGTACAAATATGAGAATGTTCTCTCTTGAACTATACCAAAGGTAAAATACTAGTACATGATGTTAATAATAAGGTGGTTATGGAAAAATACACCAAATATAAGCTATGGATTGTAAGCAATAGTATTTTGATGATGTTCTTTCATCATTTTGTAACACATGTTCCACAATAATGCAAGGTGGTGTTGGTGTGATGTATGGGAATCTTGTATGTTATGCATGATTGCTCACAACTTCTCTAATAAAAAAAGAAAGGAAAAAAAAAAAAAGAAAAGAATGATGGAGAAATAAAAACATTCTCAGATAAATAAAAGTTGAGGGAGTTCACTACCACTAGGCCTGCACTACAAGCAATGCTAAAGGGAGTTCTTCAGACTGAAAGGAAAAGATACTAGATAGTGGTTCAAAGTAGAATAAAGAAACAAAGACCTGTGGTAAAGGTAGCCACTTGGGAAATTATAAATGCCTGTATTATTGTAGTGTATTATTTGGTATGTAACTACACTTTTTTTCCTCTACAAGTGCTAAAGTACAAATGTATAAAATGTAATGATAAATTTATGATCTTGGACATACAATGTACAAAGATATAAGTGGTAAGAAGCACCAAAAAAAGATGGGGAGCAGAGGCGTACAGGAAAACTATATGTGCATGCTATTGAAGTTAAGTTGGCATCAAACCAAATATAATTATTATATATTTAGAATGTTAAATTTTAAGCCCCTGGTAACCACAAGGAAAATAGGTGAAAAATATAGCCACTTAGGAATGAGAAGACACTCAATATGGGTACAACACAAAATATCAAATAAATATAAAAGTAGTCATTAACAGAAGTGAGAAACAAAAAAGTTGTAAAACTCACAAAACCTAAATAGCAAAATGGCAGAAGAAAGTCCTACATTATAAGTAGTGACTTCAAATGTAAATGGATTAAACTCTCAAGTCAAAAGGCACAGATTGGCAGAATGCATTTTAAAAAGCATGATCCAACTATATGCTGTCTGCAAAAGACTCATCTTAAATTCAAAGATATGAGTAGGTTGAAAGTGAAAGTGGAAAAAAATATGCCTTGCAAGTATTAACCAAAAGAAAGCTGGAGTAGCTATTTTAATAACATATAAAATAGACTTTAAGTCAAAAACAGTTATGATGGACAAAGATAGTCCTTATATATTGATAAAGTGTACAATTCAACAGGAAGATGTAACAATTAAAAATATATCTGTACCTAGAGCATAGCCCCAAAATATATGAAGCAAATACTGACAGATTTCAAGAGAGAAACTGAGGGAAGCGGGTGTGGCTCAATGGATAGAGCACCCGTTTACCATATGGGAGGCCCCAGGTTCGCTTCCTGGGGCCTCCTTGTGAGGGCAGGCCGGCCGGCCGGCCCGTGCGGCGCTGTGGGCTGATGCAGCAAGACCTCACAGCAGGAAGTGGGTGTGGCTCAATCGATAGAGCCCCCGTTTACCATGCGGGAGGCCCCGGGTTCGCTTCCCAGGGCCTCCTTGTGAGGGCAGGCCGGCTGCGCAGCGTGGTGGGCTGATGCAGCAGGACCTCACAGCAAGGGGGAGATAAGCAGACACGGAAGAAACACACAGCGAATGGACACAGTAAAACACAAGCAGCAAGGGGGGTGGGGCGATAAATAAATAAATAAATAAATAAATAAATCTTTAAAAAAAAAAAAAAGAGAGAGAAACTGACAGTTTTACAATAATAGTAGGAGACTTTAATATACCACCCTCAAT
>JAQZBX010027164.1:0-28539 GCA_029593785.1 Cabassous unicinctus
AAAAAAAAAAAAAACCTTGAATAAAAGTGGGAAAGAGTAAAGAGAAATGAGTTTATGTGGCTAAGAGACTTCAAAGAGAGTCGGGAGGACATCCCAGAGGTAATGCTTACACATACCTCAGTAGGATCTCATAGAACTCCAGGGTGGATGTCACCCCATTCAGAGGGGCTCCTGAGGGCTCTGGAGACACCCAGGTCCTATATAAGTGGGGATAGCCCCAGAGATTGATGCCTTATTAGTTGGCTCCTCTTTGAAATCTGTGCTCCTGAGAGTGACAGAGTCAGACTCAAATAAGTCCTCCCTGCACATGGTCCCTTAGTCCCTTCTATTCAAACCTATATGTGATGCTTGAGTTTTTAGGTGTACCTCCAGAGACTGGAGCCTCTGGCCTACCTATGTGCCAGCTGTTCCTGCAATCTCGGTGCAGCTGCAACCCCTACCATATAGCTCAATGGACTCATCCAAGTCACCTGGCGAGGATACGACTATGGGCAATGACCATCCCAAGGAACGGAGGGGGCCTGCAGCTGCAGGCAGGATAATCCCATCCACCGTATCCATGGAATATAAACCTTCTCTCACTTGGAGGTGGAGTGGACATCACCATCCCAAAACCCCCAGGATTGGGGGAAGAGCTATGGACTAGAATGGACTTGTTGGTGTTCTGTCGTATATAGTGATTCAAGCAATGGAAGAAATTGTAACAGTGAGGTGGAGACAGTGGCCACTGGACATTTTCGGGGCAGGGAGGGGAGAGGCAGTCGAAATACAGGGTTTTTTTGGGACTTGGGGGTTGTCATGAGTGGCATTGTGGCAACAGATGTAGGCCATTTTACATCAGCATATACCACGCAGAACTGTATGGGAGAGAGGGTGGTCTATGATGTGAAATGCGGTCTATGCTTGGTGGCAAAGCCCTAGGATGTGTATATCCATTATGGGTGATGTTCCGCACTGATGAAGGATGTTGGTGTGGGATGTTGTGGGAGGTGTGGGAGGTGGGAAAATGGGAATCCTTGTAATTTCTGAGTAATAATTCGGTAATCTAAGCACCTTTAAAAAATACATATATATAAAATAACATTTATGTAAGAAAATACACATATATGCATATATATTTATATATCATTTTACAAATATTGGTATGTACTGTGAAAAATCTTGATTTTTATGAACAATAAAAAAAAAAAAAGAAAATGGCATAGAATGGAGAAGATATGAAGCCTGAGGAACTTTTGTTTTTTCCCTTGATTGAAATATATAGTATATCTTGATTTAGGTGGTGGGTACAAATGTAATATATAGTCAAAACTCATTGATCTGCACATGTTAGATCTGTGTTTCATTATGTAAATATCACTGAATTCTTCTATAAACGGGAGTCAATGAGGAAGGGGACATAAATAAAATAGTATGAGAGAGAGGTATACTATCTTACAAGCAAATTTAACTCTCTATGAGACTATACTAAACATTATCCCGTTACAGGCTTGCGTTATGAAAAAAAAGGAATACCTTTCATTCATTTAACGATGTAGACTAAGAATGATCTGACTTTAATTTCAAATCCTCTATTAATTTTATGAAACCGGGTAAATATCTGTTTATCTGAGTTTGTTGTACTCTGACTGTGAGAACAATAATATGTTTTCTCAAATATGGTTAAGTGGTATATTTATAACCCAGTGCCTAAGACGTATTTGTCTATGAATAATAAATTCAAGCAAAAAACCCTAAATAATGATTATAATATCATTTATAATATCTTCACAGCTTTGCAACTGTTTCAGTTTTACTGAGATTGAGATGTTATCTATTTTATTTTCCTTATAACAATGATTGTTGACTCTGTGTAAGTAAATGTGTAATTTTACATCATGTGGTTTCCATGGGACCATACAGGTCATTTATTTGGTTATCTTTTTCCCGTTTCCTTGAATTGCCCCTTATCTCCTCTCACTGGGGATTAGGTAGGGTGTCCTAGATCATTAGCAGATACAACAAAGCAATTTTCTTAGTCTCTGGGATGATTTGGATATAATCAATGAGTTACGTATTTCTACCTAAGGAAGCATCACAAAAGAGAAATGAAACCATAAATTCTTCTTATCAAAGAAAAATAAAATTTTACAGAAGAAAATTGATTTTTCATTAAAGGTTAGTGGAAAAGAATTGTCTTTCATTGTGACTATCACTTGGATCTTAGTAATGACCCATGACTCCTGTCTTCTGATCTTAGACTCCTTTAATGGTCACTGACAACTGATTAGTTCAAGCACAGCCAAATCCTGCATTATATCATTTATTAGCTGGAGATCCCTGAGGTTTTATGGTGATTTTATGGCATGCAATCCTATGAATTGTGTATGTGCACCAGACCGATTTGATCCTTGTGAGCTGTTAGTGACATTTGGATACTGCCAGTGAAGAGGAAGTTAAAGATATCTGAAAACTTAATCATTGATCACATCAAATAAAATTTATTATGTTTGGGGTTTCCAGATAAAAACACATAATGCTCAGTTACATTAGAATTTCAGATAAAAAATGAAGAACCCTTTACCATAAGTATGTACTATGCAATAGTTGATTCATAACAAATATTCTTTCCACACAAATATGTCCAATAGAACATTTGATAAAAATGGGGATTTTTAGTATAAGTATGTGCCATGCAATATTTGATAAACTGAGAATAATTTTAGGTAAGTATATCCATTGCAAGTTTTTTGTTGTTGTTGATTGTTTGCTTGCTTATTCATTTGCTTTTCTTACTAGGTTGCTTACTACTGGTTCTGCTTATATAGAATGGTCATTATAAATTGACTGAGTAAACTGACAAATAAATAGTGAGATATTTCTGAGTTATAGAGTTACAGAGAACTCTCTGAACCCAAAGTAATTTGTGATGTCACCATGTCTAAAGACTGAAAAATCATCAATTTCTTTGCACACTTTTGTGTAGTGTTTTCTCTAATAGTTATTCCTAAATGGAGTTATTTAAAATGTGCACAATTTAAAAGGTAAGTAGAGGTCAGAGATACTCTTTTTCATCAAGCAAAAGGGGCAAGGCAAAAGAATCCAGATATCTTCAGAGGGAGGTAGTATCTGACAGTTTCTTTGCTCAATCCAGGAATTCCCCTACTATATAGTAAAATCTCATGATTGCAGACCCTGCAACATCACAAATTTGAGAGAGACTTTTCAAGTGAAGATAGAGTTAGAGCTCGCATATTGTGGGGGAAAAGGCATTTGGAAGGCAGAGAGGGGCTCAATGGAAAATCAGCAGACAATCTCAGGAACAAGTCACACCAATCTCCAGTATTGCACTGCCCAGCTCCCCATCCCAAATTCCTCCATCAGGCTAGCAAATGCAAGCTAAAAATTAGCAGATTCCTAGAATTGCTGCCACTATCTTGAAAGTTTGAGCCAGACACAGGACCAAAAATCATCCTTATGAGACAATTGCCACAAACTGGCTCCAGAGAGCAGTTGCTTCAAACTGACTGCTAGAACTTTGGTAGGATCAGGGGTAGGGAGAGTTGGGGCCCTTGAAGTCCCTACGTTATAATTGTACAATGCTCAATCAGGACAATGCATTTCATGATAAGAATTGTATACTACATTTTATGTGACTGAATATTTTGAGTTCAATTTTGCTTCTAATTGAAAATCATGCTTGCAGAGTTCTAGGTTTCCATTGAGGGGTAGCTTACTGTGAGAGGAGTTTACGTGGGGAACATGGAAATCCCTGTAATTTTTGTGTAACATTTATGTAATCTAAGCATCTTTCAAAATATATATATATATAAAAGAAAGTAACATAAACATCCCGGCCTCCATCATAGAGATCTAATAAATACTAATATTTTGCAAAACAAAAACAAAACAGTATCTGCTGAAAACTAAAGAGATCTTTGTCTCTTATTTTTCTGTGCAGCTAACTCCTTTGTTATACCCTACACTGTAAACTCTAGCCCCTTTTGTCTGCCTAGAATCTCAGCTCCATCTCAATTCCTGTAGCTCCTCATTTCCATCTGTGATCCTATTTCCTGTGCTGCAGCCTGCAGATTTTCTCAAGTCAGTGACCTGGTGCAGCTCCATTTATTTTCTTTCTCTCAGAGTTGTTCTTACTTTCATTGCCTGACATGTCTTGCAAGATGGGGAATATGAATATGAATAAATATAAATATACATACAAATAAATATAAACACAAATTAAATATATTTAAAAAAGTGAATCCAAATGGATTAGGCTAAAGCAGCTTCAGTATCTTCAATGAGAGTAGTTCTACTTTGATTTACTAATTTTCCTTGTAAAACTGTATGAAAGGAAGGGGACAGAATTTCACTCTATTATTTGAAAATCACAGTGTTATCCTCTCTAAATTTTCCATTGTTCAGTTACAGAAATCAATTTAAAGTGTGAAATATTTGATGTAATAATTTCAAAAATACATATTTTCAATGTCTTATACGACCTTTTCATCTCCACCATGTTATATTAGATGAAATAAAGGATACAAAAATAAATAATGAAAATTCATGAATAATGATGTAAATCAAAGATTTTAGCAGGTATGTGTTGAGATTTTGTGGTCCTTGATGTTTATACAAATTGTGGATTTTCATTTTTTAAAATTAAAATTATAAATACAAATTGAGGCATAAGTGTAAATACTTATTTACAGTGGAAAAGAAAAAAACAAATTTCAACTGTAAACAATTTTCTCATGGTCATGTAATCCATAAAATTCATAAATATAATATTTCCTTTAATTAAATTGCAGCTAGGTCATACTAGTTGGGAGGAGTGCTGTTAGAAGCCATTTGATCTCAGAGCAAAAAAGTATTAATAAGACATGTCATTAATTTTTAATGATTTAATATGCCCTCCTCCACACCTCCAATGAAGAGTTATTAACTCAATTCCCTCTTAGCTGGCCCTTAGAAATCGGATCAGATCCCAAAGATAACCTAATGTTAATCATAATACAATGGAACAGAAGATAGAATAAAAAGAAAAGGAGATCTATGATTCTCATGAATATGATCCTGAGGAATGTATTTTTACTTTGCTTACAAAGATACATCACTATATAAATGCTTTGCCAGGCCTCTCCCAGGGTCTTGGAAGAGTCCGTGCAAGTAAGAGACTCTAAAACTTAAGTTTCAATAGCTTCATATTAACTCTGCCTCTCCCTTTAAATATATCAAAATTCAGTGAGAAATCACAGCTAAAAATTGAAGTGTATAAAGAAAAATCGAGATGTCATCATGTAGATAAAATAGTTTAATGTTTCTATATTAACTGCTCTATGTTTTTTTCCATTCTTTTCTTTTTTATTAATTTTTTACATTTAGAAAAGCTTTAGATTACATAAATGTTACATAAAAAAATAAGGGAATCCCATATGCCACACTCCCTCGCCCTTCCACACTTTCCCACATCAACAACATCCCTCATTAGTGTGGTATTTGTTACAATTGATGAACACATATTGAAGCACTGCTACTAACTATGGATTACAGTTTACATTGTAGATTACATTCTGTCCCGCACAATTTTGTAGGTTATGACAAAATATACAACAGCCTGTATCCTTCACTGCAATGTCATGCAACACAAATCCAGTGTCCCAAAAATGCTCCCATATTATACCTATTCTTCCCTCTTGCATCTCTCAGAACCTCAAATGCCCACTGCCTTTTACATCAATGATAAGAGTTCTTCCATTGCTAGAATAATAAATCTATAGTAGAATAATAAGTCTACTTTATTCCATTGTTCATTCCCCAATCTTGAGGATTTTGGGAATGCTGGTGCCCACTTCTGATTCTAATTGAGAGGGAGTTTAGATTCCATGGGGCAGATAGATAAAGCTATCTTGCTTGCAGTTACAACACTCTCTGTTCCTTGGGATGGGGCTTGTCTGTCATCTTCTCCTTGTTAGTTGTCCTGGGTGAATCCAATGAACTGGAAAGTAGGGGTTTCAACTCTGTAGAAATTCAGGGCTCAACTGGCATATGGACAGAACAAAGATTTAAGTCTCTGTGACATATATTTATCAAGTATAGCACTAATTATAGGTTCAATAAAAGGGGCAGAAGAACCAGGTGTAGAGAACCTATAAATAGTCTAAAATTGTTACACTGGGGAGCATAAATTCCAAAAAAGACCCACTGATACGATGCCAAATTCCTGAGCTGTCTAACAGCTATATGGTTTTGTTACTGATGGGTATGCTCCAAACATTGCTGAGTCTATTTTAGTTAAATTGGTTATATCGGTGTATAATGGGTTTCGTATGGATACCTCTACTTTGGGAAGCTAGAGATTCTACCATTATTTAATAGCTTCAAAATCAGATGTCATGATTATTTTTCTATGACAAACAAGGAAGAAATATTCTTTTATATATACAAATATTATGTTTATATATTATTATGTGAAAGCTAATATAAATTGCCTTGTTTCTTCCCAGAAGAGATAACTGGATAAAATGGGCCACCAGAATCAGACACTGCTGCCTGAATTCATTCTACTGGGAGTCATGAGGTGCCCCGAGCTGCTGAGTCCCCTTTTTGGGGTCTTTCTCATCATCTATGTGGTCACAGTGTTGGGCAACCTGGGTATGATCATTTTGACCAAGATGGACTCCCGCCTCCACACACCTATGTATTTTTTTATCAGACACCTGGCTTTCATTGATCTTGGCAATTCCACTGTCATTTGTCCCAAGATGCTGGTAAATTTTGTCATAGATCAAAATACCATTTCCTATTGTGCCTGTGCCACACAGATGGCTTTCTTCATTATGTTTATTATCAATGAACTTTTCATCTTGTCAGCCAAGGCCTATGAGCACTATGTGGGTATCTGTAACTCTCTGTTCTACAATGTTACCATGTCCCAGAAACTTTGTCATGTGCTTGTAGGTATCCCCTACCTCTACAGCACCTTTCAGTCTCTGATGATCACAATTAAGATTTTTATGTCAATCTTTGTGGTTTTAATGTCATCAGTCATTTTTACTGTGATAACGTCGCTTTGTTACCCACGCTGTGTGCAAACAGAAGAGAACTAGATTTGTTGATCATAGTATTTTCAGCATTTAATTTGATTTTCTCCAGACTAGTAGTCCTAGTGTCCTACCTGTTGATCCTGATAGCCATATTTCAAGTGCGTTCTCCTGAAAGCAGGAACAAAGCGTTCTCCACATGTAGTTCTCATCTGACAGTGGAGGTTGTGTTCTATGGGACTCTACTATTTATGTATGTGTAGCCCATATCTGCTCATTCTTTTGAAACTGACAAAATAACCTCTGTATTTTTTACTTTAATTATCCCCATGCTTAAACCCCTAAATTACAGCTTAAGTAACAAGGAGGTAAAAAATGCCTTCTATAGGGTTTTTAGAAATCCATGTAAACGTTGTATTTAATATTAAATATAGAATAATGTTCTAATACATTATTATAAAAAAGGCAGATGTCACCTGATAATATTTCTAATAGATATATTTGCTTTCTCTTTGGCTCTTGAGCAGAGACATATGCCACAGAAAAATTAATTGTTTCCTTATATTCAGCCCTTTTACTTCCTATATTTTAGTTCTCAGTTTAAATGTCACTTTCCCCTCAAAACTCCTTCTTGTGATTGAATGTGCCCGTATATGTTTCCATAAAACCTCACCCTTCCACCGATGGGAAACTTACTATAGTCTATATTAGTATACTGTGTGTTTGTTCTGTCAGTTTCTTTTAATGGCAGTGTTCTTCTTAATCTTATTTTAATCATATATTCTAACCTAAAGCAGTCTTGCAAACAAAGTTGAAGACAGAGTTATCTGCTTTTCCTGTTGGCACCATGAATTATTAATTTGCCCTGTTATCACTCATTTGAACCCTGATGATCTTTTTAATTTTTTATCTATGTTTGAAATAGGCTTGATAATTTTGATCTGTCATCATTTAATTTGATTTCCTTTCACCCATAATACTTAGTGCCCTGCATGCTGATTCTCATGGGACAAATGCACAGAGAGTAGCTAGAAAAGAAAGGAAAGGTAATGAAAAGTGAATTAAAACATAGTGGAGAACAGAAAGAAGGGAACAAAGGAAAGATATTTAGGACATCAATTGGGGATTTATTAAACTTGATATTTGATTGTAAACATGATGAGGAAAATCTATTGTATAAACCATTGAAAATATAGGCATATTTTCTAATTCATATTTTTATTGGATTTGGATAATATTATGTTGTAAAGAAGAAAGAAAAACGCCAATAGAACAAATTACTCGAGCACAAAAAGTTTTTATTATCAAACACCACAAAAAATTTTTGTAATTAATTATGTGAAAAATAGTACAATTCATTAATAGAATATATATAAGAGCAAGATTATTTAAATTCTAATAAATTTAAAAAAACATTCTAATGAAGTAATGTACCATCTTTCTATTATTTTGCATTACAAACATTTAGGGACAGATATTTATATAATTGCAGAGTTTTCTTACTTCCAAAAAATTAACAAATAACAAAACATATTCCTATATTTCATACTTTTTCATATTAGCCAAATATTTAAAGAAAATAATTACAAGAGAATTTCTTGTGCCCTAATTAATATAAAGTAAAGATAAAGCACAGTTTTGATCACTTTGCCATGGCATAGATAGTGTACTATGAAAAACTTCTGGATTCCTAAATATGATGACTGTTTAACAAATATGTAAATAAAGTTTAGTATAGTGTTGACAGTCCTTATTCTACCTGTTGATTTTAGTCTATTTGCCCCAGGTATACAGGATACTAATCTAAAGAAATACAAATACTATGACAGTTAAAGTGAATTTTTTCCATCACTTCCTTGAAATCAAATATTATGTTAGAGTTAGAAAATATATATAAACTCCACTAATGAGCTAAAAAAACATCATCAGAAATATAGAGATTCTATATTATGTAAAAAATCAAAACACAAGAATGAGAACAACCATCAGTCTTGGAAAAGTTAAAGAAAAATAAATAGAAAATTATATATCTGTTTAACACCTTTCTTATTAAAAATAGAGATTTAAGGAAAGTTTTTAATTGGATTGATAATTAGTATAATACTAATATAAAACATGTAGCTTTAATGATATATATTCATTATATATCCTATTTAGGGGAATTCAAAATATAAATGAACTGAATATTTCCTATGGAATTAGAGCCTGTATTCCATTAACAAAAGGAAAAAGTGTGAGGTCAAGATAATTTTATTTCATATATGCATAAAATTGATGAAATAAAAATTTGATTGGTAATATAGAAAACACATTGGATTATTTTTAACCATTTTTTCATTTAATATATAGTTATTTTTTCACTAGCCAAACTCCAAAATCTATGTCTTCATGGTATTTTATTTTATTGGATTATTCATAATATAAAGAAATTCTAAAAATCCTAGTACTCAGATGAAAAGGATCAAGAGAAGTATCTGATAAACAGATAATTAATATACAATAGACAAAAAATGTCAAATGAACATCCTTAATAATTTTGTAGTGAAGTAAAATTCACAAAACATAAAAATAATTTTAAAAACAGAATTTCATGACATTTTAAAATTGTGACATTCATAAATTTGCACAACAATCACCATGAATTCCAAAATCTTTCCAATATTCCCAGAGGAGATACTCTCTACTAATTAAATATTCCTCCGCATTCCGTTTTCCCCAAGCAACTGATAAACTCTAATCTGCTTTCTGTGTCTATGAATTTGTCTATACTGGATATTTCATTTAAATTTAATCATAAGATATATGACCTTTTGCATCTGCCTCTTGCACTCAACATAATAATTTCAAAGTTCATCTACCATGTGTCATACGTCATTCTTTTGTATGGTGAATAATAATGTATTTTATGGATATAGCACATTTAGCTTATCTCTTCCTTCCCCAGAAGAAGCATGCCGGCTGAAGTAAAGATAGAAATTCTTTCCATCTACTGAAATTCTCAGTTCTTGCTTTAAGGCCTCCAAGTAATTGAATGAGGAGATTCCTCTCATTACTGAAGTCAATCTCCTTTGTTGCTTAGATATATAATCAGCAGTAGATGCAAACAATTAAATAATGATTTAAGTCTATCCATGAAATATCCTCACAATAACAATCAACCAGTTTTGCTTGCTTGACCAAACAACTGCACATCATAACCTAGACCAGTTAACACATGAACAGAACCATCACTGCCCATCCCCTGTCAAGTTCACCCATATGCATCTAATTAAGCCATCCTAAATCTCTAAATAAATATGATAATATGGTTGTATTTTTGCCTAACATAATCCAACTGTCCTGCATACAACTGGAAATGCACTAACCCTTTCCCTAAAAGAGGATGCAAGTCCCTGGGTGATATTCACTTTTATCCGGTATATCCCGTAACTTGAATACTGTGGTGTAAGGTTAATATAACTTATTTTATATGATAAGGGGAAAACAAATATATTTTTATATATTAACAGATTTATAACAAAACAAATAAAAATAACCATAAAAATTACAATCTTTATTTTTGTAACTGGTCACAAAGTCCTAGCTCATATTTATAACTAACTCCTTCCACTACTGATTTCATATTCAATTATCCTCAGTAAGCAACTCAGTGGGTCATAGTTCTTTGCATGGTGAAGTGACCCAAACCTTCATTCCTGAAGCATATGGGCCATTAATAGCCCTGCCTCGGTTGAGTAGTCATAATCATAGTTTTCCATTGACTTTATTCACAAAGGATGATAACACTAACAGTCATCCTCAGGGATGTCCTATCTTCCAGGCACACTCTACCTTCATTCTGCAGTAACAGATCTATCTCTTCTTCATAATCAGAATCAATTGCAATGACAAGTACAGTAACATCCATCTTTACCTATTGATTCAGAGGCATGGGGAGTCCAAAATGGCATGATGGCAGTTTTAACTTCCAGTTCAATGGAATCTTTCTTACATCTCTGGGTGGAAGCACTCCTCTTTTGGAAATAAGACATTTAGAGCATAAGATCACAGGGACAGGCAGCAAAGTTTTACCAGTGGATCATTAGGGTAATAGTGAGAGATGCCACTTCCATTTCCACTCTGTAATTTCTGGACCCGTTTTAAGCCAACTGTTGAGAACTACTGCTCAGTAAAAAAAGATTCCTTTCAAAATATTGACAGTCATTGATAATAAACCTGCTTGCCCAAGAGCTCTGATGGATATGTACAAAGAGTTTCATGATTTTCATGCCTGCTTACACAACATCAGTTTTACAGCCCTTGGATCAAGGAAAATTTTTGAATTTCAAGACTTATTATTTAAGAAATAATAATAATTATTTATTATTTATTATTTAAGAAATACATTGCATAAGGATATAACTGCCATTGATAGTGATTCCTCTGAAAGATCTGGCCAAAGTAAACTGAAAACTTTCTGGAAAGGATACACCATTCAAAATGTCATGAAGAACATTTGTGATTCATAGGAAAAGATCAAAATATCAACATTAACAGAAGTTTAGTAGAAGTTGATTCCAACCTACATGGATGACTTTGAGTAGTTCAAGACTTCAGTGAAGAAAGTAACCAAAGATGTGGTGGAAATAGCAAGAGAACTAGAATTCGAACTTGAGCTTGAATGTGTTACTGAATTGCTGCAATCTTATGATAAAACTTTAACAAATAAGGAGTTCCTACTTATGGATAAGCAAAAAAAAGTGGTTTCTTGAGATGGAATCTACTCCTGGTAAAGATGCTGAGAACATTGTTGAAATGACAACAAAGTATTTATAATATTACATAAACTTAGTATAAATAGCATTGGCAGGTTTTGAGAGGATTGACTCCAATTTTGAAAGAAACTCTACTGTTAGTAAAACAGCATTGCATGCTACAAAGAAATCTTTCATGAAAGGGTCATTCAGTGCCTCAAATGAAATTGTTGTTTTTTTTGTTTTGTTTTGTTTTTTTTAAGTAATTGCCACAGCTACCCCAACTTTCAACAATCACCACCCTGGTCCATAAGGAGCCATCAAGATCAAGGCAAGGAAAGTTGGAAGCAAACCAAGTATCCATCAACAGATGAATAGATAAGCAAATTGTGGTATATAGATACAATGGAATATTGCTCAGCTGTAAGAGGGAATAACTATTGGCACGTGTGACAACATGGATGAATCTTGAAGACCTTATGTTGAGTGAAGTAAGCCAGGCACTAAAGAACAAATATAACATGATCTCATTCATAAGCAAATTGAGGAGACTCACAGAGTTATAGACAGAAAGATCAAGGCAAGATCCTCCACCAGCAAAATAAATTATGACTCCCTGAAGGCTCAAATATGGATAGCATTTTTTTTTAGCAGTAAAGTATTTTAATTAAAGAATGTGCCTTGTTTTTCAGACATAATGTTATAATACACTTAATAGAACAACATATAGTGTAAATATAATTTTTACATGCACTGGGAAACCAAATATATTGTTCAATTAACTTTATTGCAATGTTTGATTTACTGTAGTGTTTGGCAAGTAAATGTAAATTATAATCACAATGAGATACCACTTTACACAAATTTCAATACCTAATTAAGGGGAAAAGAACAAAAATTTTCCACATCACATATTAGAAAGACTAAAGAGCAAGTAGGTTTCTCATACTTTGTTGTTGGGATGTAAAGTGTTACAGTAAATTTTGAAAGCTGGCAGGTTTTTAATATAACATTAGATATTAATGTGACTCAGCTATACTACTGTTAGATATATAATAAGAGAAATTAGTTATGTCCATAAATACATAAGAATGTTGATAATGGATTTTGTTTCATAAAAGCCCCAAATTCAAATGTCCATCAATAAAAGCATTGAGAAAGAATTGCAGTCTACTTAGACAATAGAATAGCATACAGAAAATCAAACACAACATAGATCAACATTATTTAAAAGTGGTGGGATCTCAGTTCAGGAAATACTATAATAGGAGCATTTACTTTTATCTTGTTGTTGTTGGTCATATCAAAGTTTAAGGACTATATTGCACTCATTTAGAGATGTGGACTAGAAGATAACTAATAATTCTTTAGTTATTTATTGTGTAACTTCAGAAAAATGGCATAGTTTACCTGATCTTGGTTTACCCTAAATATGAAAGTAGTAATCTATATTTCACATGTATGTATTAATGTTATATTTATAACTTAGTGCCCACTAAATATTTGTCTTTCAATGACAAATTGAAAAAAAAACTATGTAATAATTTAAATTTCATTTACTATTTCATCAAGACTGCATTTTTCCAATTTTACTAGCTTAAGCTGGCGTATTTATTTTTTCTTCCTTTGTCATTTTAGTCATTGACTCTAAGTGAACAAGTACCTTTACATATGTGTGTCTCCATGGCACTGCATAGATCCTTTTTGTTTGGTTCCTTTCCTTGAATTGCCCCTTACCTTTTCTCACTGGGGAATATATAGGGTGTCCTAGATAATTAGCAGACACTTTAAGACTTTTTTTTTTAAGTCTCTTTGATGATTTGGGAATAATCAATGAATTACATGCTACTTCCTCAGGGAACATCAAAAGGGGAAAAGAAACCATAAATTCTTACTACCAAAGGAAAAGGAAGCACAATTTGTGAGAAGAAAATCGACTCTTCATTAAAGGTGGGTTGATAAGAATTGTCTTTGATTCTGATGATCACTAGGATCATGGTATCTTCCCCTGACTCCTGGCTTTTGACTGCAAATACTCCTGTGGTTACTGACAGCTGATTTCTTCAAGTACATCACTAATATCCATTAGTGATGGATATTAGATACCACCATGTCTAAACATTGAAAACTCAGCCAATCTTTTGCATACCTCTGTATCCTATGTGTTCTCACAGTTACCCTAAATGAAGGTATTATAATATACACTCTAAGGTGTTAACAGAGCTTACATATTCTTTTCCATACCAGAAGAATGGGCAGGATAGAAGAATCCAGACATCTTAAATGAAAGATAGTAACTGAAAATAAAAATGGAGATAGACTCAATAAACACTAGAATAATTTTAGCAAAACATTGAAGACATCAAAGTGTTATATTCAGTATTGGAATATGAACTCCTTTGCTCAATCCAGTGTATGTCCTATTGTACAGCAAAATCCTAAGATAGCAGGCTACAGGAAATGGCAAGTTTCAGATACAGTTTTCAAACAGAGTCAGAATGAGGCTCAATAGAGAACAGAGACAACCTCAACTAGGAAGAAGGGGTGGAGGTGGTCCCCAATTTCAGAATTGCAATTTTGGTAGCAAGGCCATATTCACAAACTTTGGATAAAGAAAAACAGCCTTCCTGTGTTTTAATAGCATCTTCTATAGAATATTAAATGAATTCTAATTGTTCCAAAATTTTTAATTCACAAGTGTATTACTTTATAAAACTTAATTTAAAATACTGAATAATTTTTGTTAAAAGGCACTTAGCCTTGAAAATTATCTCACATTCAAAATACTGAAGAGAAAAATATGAAGTCACCATATATTATATTATATAAAAGTAAGCTATGTATTCATTTTCAAAAGCAGTTTTAGAAGTTTGAAGTTAAGCCAACTGCTACTAATGTTCCCCTTTAAACTGTGTCAGCTAATAATCTCTCATCCCTTTTCACATATAGCATTTAATAAACGACCAATTTTCACTTTCATATCATGTAAGTAGCAAATTATTTAATTAAATTGAAATAGATGAAAATTTGAAACTCAATGCAATAAAAAAGTGTATTTTAAAGTTTTTTGCACTGAGTTTTATTTGCCTTTATAAACTGCTGCAAGGAAAAAATAAAATAAATATATTTTGAGTAACATCATTATTTAAACATTTTTACATGGATTGGTGTTTGAAAATTTGCCACTTCAGGCTAATATTTTCTATGTTTTTGGCTTTTTAAATTAAACATGTTTTTGCTACTGTTTAGTTCATGCAGTTTATATTAGGTTATATAATATAAACCTTTATATTTAAAACCTTTACCCACATAAATGAGTGTTCTGTTCATCTTTAGAAATCTATTCATCTAAAAACATTTCAAAGGAATAGTTTAAATTATTTCCTCTCTTAGTTCAATACATTAAATATAATGTATAAGTTAATTTTAACTATTAACTTCTAGTGAAGTTGATATAGTCTCATTTATTAATTTTCTTATAATGGGGCAGTAGCAAATTCACTAAGCTATCATTTTAAAAGGTAAAATGTTCTCTGTGTCTTAAACATAGGGAAATTTAATAAATATAGTGTATGTGTTTGGGTTTTACTTGATATATTTCGTATATGAGCCATTAAGATATGCACTGTTCATTTCACACTGAAATTTAAAGTGTCTGTAATTTAGCATATGTTGATGTTATCATGAAATAGGTTTGCTCTAGCATTCTGCAGCCTATATACCTTTTAAATATTGTTTGGTGAAATGTCAGTTTTTTATTAGTACTAATGTATGCAAGCTTTTTTTAATGCTTTTTCTTCTGGCGTCAGAAAGTGGTATCCCAGCATATTCTTTACTATATCAAAAAGTAAGTTTTGGGGGAAGAAGAAGGACATTTAATTATTTCCCTGGTAATGAAGAGCCTGTTACCAACACAGTGACACAATTTGTGGATAATATGAACTACGACTTGAATGTAACTTTGTTTTTGATATGTTTATTTGAAAAGTAGAAGTTTTATAAAGAAGTTTTAAGTTGGAAATTAAGTTGAAAATAAAAAGATAAAAAGATGTTGCTTTGAGGGGAAAAAAAAAAAAGAACTACACTGGCCTCCAATACTGTTGATCAGGCTTGCAAAATGACATCAAAAATTGGCAGATTAATAGATTTGCTGCTACTCTCCTTAAAGTTCTAGCCAGCACAGCACTGAAACTTACTCTTACTTGGTAACTGCCCAGTGGTGGTGACTCTAGACTGCAAATGCTCCAATCTTTAGGATGTCCATAACTATTGTGAGGCTAAATCAGGAGATGCCATTACATTATAATGATTTTATCCTGATTTTATGTAAATGGATATTGTAAACTCTATTCACTTGTACAACTGAGAAACCGTACTTGCAGAAACCTAGATTTTCATTCACGCGATGCTGAATGTGAGAAGAGCTTAAAAAGAGGTCCAAGTGGATTAGGCTAAAAGTTTCTTCACTAGTTTCAATCAGAGCAGTTCCAAATTGACTTACTGATTTTCCTTGTCAAACTGTATGAAATGAACAGAGCAGAATTTGCCATGGAAATATTTGAAAATCACAGTTTTTTACTCTATAAATTCTTCAATGTAAAGTTCTAGAAATAAGTTGATAACTTGCAAAATATGATATACTAACAGCACAAGTAAATATTTTAAATCTCTACAGTGATATATTAGAGGAAATAGACATAATAAATTAAAGTCAAATATATTAATATTGATATAAAATATAAATTTTAGCAGGCATGTGCCTATGTCTCATGGACCTAGAAGCTTATACAAATTGTGAGATTTTTAATAAAAAAGCAATAAATTTATGAATGCAAATTTGGGGATAAATGTGAACATTTATGTCAAAGGAAATTAAATTTTTAAAAATTTCAGGTATGAAGAAAATGATGAAAGAAAATCCATGAATTAAAATATTTTTATTAATTAAATAAAAGAGCTACTCCTAAATAGTAGGAGTGCTTTACAAGCCATTCCACACCAGAAAAAAGTAAATGTTATTTAATGAAACATCATTGATTTCAGCCATATAGACACATATGAATTATTATTAACTCAATTCCCACTTGAGTTAATAATACCTCCTGAAAATACCTCCAGGCACTACAATACAACTTTACGTTGGAGAAGTGCAATGGAACAGAAGGCAGAATGGAAAAAGTAGGTGACCTTCATTGATCATGGATATGATCATCATGTGTTCACAACATATAAAAAGACCAATCACTGTGTGACCATATTGCTATAGCCACATGCAGGGCATTGTGGCTTCATGTTAACTGTGTATCTTGCATTCAGAATATAAAAATACCACAGAAATCTCACCCAAATATTCAAATATACTAAGGAATACTTTGATTTCACTGTGTAGATAAAGTGAGAGTCTAGTATTTCTATATTAACAACTATATGCTTTTTATATACATGGATATGTACCAAATAATGTTTATCCTATTTAGACTTTAGTCAATTTTGTTTCAGGGCAAAATGTGTTTCATATGGATCACTCAGTTTGGGGAAATATTTATTTTAGTTTCAAAATCAGATGTGGTGTTTGTTTTTCTACATATGAAGAAATATTCTCTATTTTGTCTACAAACCTTAAGACTGGCTACTGTTACATGAAAGCTAATAACAAACATTCTCTTTCTTCCCAGAAGAGATAACTGGATAAAATGGGCCAACAGAATCTGACTATGCTGTCTGAATTCATTCTACTGGGAGTCACAAGGCGCCCTGAGCTGCAGGCTCCCCTTTTTGGGGTCTTTCTCATCATCTATGTGGTCACAGTGGTAGGCAACCTGGGCATGATCATCCTGGCCAAGGTGGACTCCTGCCTCCACACACCTATGTATTTTTTTATCAGACACATGGCTTTCATTGATCTTGGCAATTCCACTGTCATTTGTCCCAAGATGCTGGTAAATTTTGTCATGGATCAAAATACCATTTCTTATTATGCCTGTGCCATACAGATGGATTTCTTCATTACGTTTATTATCAGTGAACTTTTCATTTTGTCAACCATGGCCTATGACCGCTATGTGATCTGTAACCCTCTGCTCTACAGTGTTACCATGTCCCAGAGACTTTGTCATGTGCTTGTGGGTATCCCCTACCTCTAAAGCACCTTTTAGTCTTTGCTGTTCACCATTAAGATGTTTGCCTTGTCTTTCTGTGGCTCTAATATCATCAGTCATTTCTACTGTGATGAAGTTCCCTTATTGCCAATGCTGTGCTCAAATGCACAAGAACTAGAAATGCTGGCCATAATATTTTCAGCATTTAATTTGATTTCCTCCCTTCTTATAGTCCTAGTATCTGATGTGCTGATTCTGAGAGCCATAATTCAAATGAATACTGCCAAGGGAAGGAAAAAGGCTTTCTCTATATGTGGTTCGCATCTGATAGTAGTGGTTGTGTTCTACGGGACTCTCCTATTTATGTATGTACATCCTAAATCTGTTCACTCCGTTGATTCTGACAAAATGGCCTCTGTGTTTTGCACTTTAGTTACCCCCATGCTTAATCCTTTGATCTATAGCTTAATGAACAAAGAGGTAAAAAACGCCTTCTACAGTCTTTAAGAATGCATGCAAAATTTGTATATGATATTTATTATAGAATATTTTCCCAATAAATTATGGCAAAGGGAAATGTACTTGAAAGTATTTTTAACAGATAGGATTTCATTATCTTTGAATCCTAAACAGAGACTAATTATAACACACAGATTTTTTTCCCTTTTATTCAGAAATTAACTTCATAAGTAGATAACAAATATCCCTTTTTCTCCTTTGTATTAGTCAAAGATCTCCAGAGAAACAAACTGACAGGAGACTTATATTATTGTATAAATATTAAGAGATTTATTGTAAGAACTGGTTCACATGATAATGGGGATTGACAAGCCTAATTCTGTAGGACAAGCCACAAGTTGTAAACTCCACTGTGATGTATCATTCCCCAGAGGAAGTGAGCTAGATGAAGTAGTGATAGAAATTCTTCTTTCTGATGGATGAAATCCTCAAGTAATTCTTAAAGGCCTGCAACTGGTTTGATGAGGAGAATCCTCTCATTGCTGAAGGCAGTGTCCTTTGCTGATTTTAGATGTAATCAGCCATAGATACTGTGGTGGGTTAAAGCTGAATGTACCCCAGAAAAACAAGTTCTTTAATCCAACCTCCTGTGGGTGTGAACCCATTTTAATTAGGATCTTTTGAGGAGAGTACTTCAGTTAAGGTATGACCCACCTCCATCAGAAGGGGCTTTAATTCTCTTTCTGGAATCCTTTATAAGAAAATGAAATTTAGACAAAGATAGAAAGCCACAGAAGCAAGAAGCTGAATTCAACCAAACCCAGAAGAGAAGGGAAAGACTAACATATGCCACTCTGTCTCTTGCCATGTATGTGGCAGAGGAACCAAGGATCACTAGCAGCTGGTCGTTGGGAAGAAAGCAAGGACTTGATGATGCCTTGGTTTGTACATTTTCCAGCCTTGAAAATATAAGCTAATAAAATCCCATTGTTTAAGCCGACCGATTTCATGGTATATGCTTCCAGCAGCCTAGGACACTTAAACAGATGTAAACAAATGACTAATGATTTAAGTACAATTACAAAATATCTTCACAATAAGAATCAGGTCAGTGCTTGCTTGACTAAACAACTGGATGCTATAACCAGCCAGGTTAACACATGAAACCATTCCTTGATTCTGATTTTATGATTTGTTATGTGATTTCATAGAACCTCATGCATCCTCTGATGGGAAGCATTATATTCTTCATCTCTAAACTCAGTGCATGTTTATGTAAGTTTTGTTAAAGGAAATGGGTTTTCTCAATCTTCTTTTGACTTTGCTTTCTGACTCTAAATTAACAGTGTAGAAAAGCTGGAGACAAAAAGTTTTCTGTCTCCTGATGACACAATGAAATATTTTTGTCCATACCTTAGCAGTCATTTCTACAGTGGTGATCATTCCTTATTATGTCTGCTGTCCTCAGACATGTGTGAAACAGACTTGATAACTTCTGTCTGCAGCAGATTTGATTTCCTTCCACGTGAGAAACTGAAGTTGGGGGAAATCTGGAGATGATGGATTCCTCTAGGTTCCTGGCTCTGTTACATAAGAGAATTTAAGAACATGCCATCTTAGGCCAGTAGTTTATTGAGAAAATGGGAGAAAATAACAGAAATGGGAAAAAATAATAGATTAAGCATTACCAGATGTAGGTGGGGGCTCCTCTAGGCAGAGAGAGAGATTCTGCTTGTGTGGATACCTTTTAAGGTATTAATTATTCCTCTCCTTGTTAATGTTTGGGGGAGGGGCCCAGCTGTTTGCTTTTCTAATTGATTACCCCACCCATCAGTTTCCCCAGGGCACCCAATGGTGAGGCCCCTTGAGGGTATCTGGGGCTTTCTCTTGACCCTGAATGAGATCTCTTTCCAAATGGAGTTCTCATGGGGTCTTTCCAACAGCCTTCTTGGTGTCAGGCTTTCCCTCAGGGGTTTTCCAGGTGAGGTTCCATGGCCACTTGTTTTGTGGCCTTGTTTTCCTGCCAGGTCTTAGACTCGTCTTCCCTTTCGCTTAACTAACCTGCCTCAAATCATAGTGTCCCATGTACTAATTCTCATGGCCATGTTCCAGATGCACAGGTAGCTGTTAGGATAGAAATGAATGGATAATGAAAGCAGAAAAAACATAGCAGGTGGATGAGGGTTGTAGAAGTAAGGGGAGAAAAGGAAATTTCGCATGCTTGATTGGAATGACTAAAAAATATATTAAAGGTTATAGCCAATGGAGAATGTGGTAAAAGTAAGTATTGTAAGAACCAGGATAAAATAGAAAATGTTGACCTACTTTCATATCCATATTTTCAATGGATTAAATATTGTACTGGTAAAGTCAACAGGAAAAATTACTCTAGGAATTTTTTTATTCCTCAACATCCAATTATCTTTAGTAAAGACACTATCTGGAAAAGAGTATCATTCATTAGCAGACTATAAAAGGAGGGTAAAGTAATTTTATGGAATTAATATACATTCTACTGATGTAATAAGCAATTTTCCCATTAATATATATCTGGTTACAACACATCTTTGGGGACAAATACATCATTTCAAATTATTTTTCATTTCAAACAAACAAGTAAACCAAGCATCTTCCTATTTTCAATACTTCTTTAATATTAGTCAAATAATTAAACAGACTAAGTACAAGAGAAAGTTCTCAATCAAGTCCAATAACTTAGACAAAGTTGAAACTTCTGCAAAAATCAAACACAATTTCACTCTATGCTTTGCCTTGGGAAAGTCACTATGCTAAATGTAAGTTCTAGACTGGTAAATAAGATGGCTGCTATAACAAACATGTAAGTAAAATTTAGCATAATGCTGGCAGTCTTGTTTTTGCTCCAGTCTCCATATAGGTATTGGGCCTCTACCCTAGGAAAAGTTCATATTTTTACATCTAAATTGTAAATGTACCATCATTTTCTTATAAATCAAATCATATGTGACCAAGCTACAAAATATTATCCCTATAATGAACTAAAACAGAAATATTATCAGAAATATAGAATGATTACATATTTTAAAAAGAACAAAACAATTTGAGGAATTAGAAACTTCTATTTTAGAAAAGCTACTCTAATAAAAGAAAAGTAATACACAATTATTTGTTTGGGATCATATCACTATTTTATAAATAAATGTAGTGATTTAAGCATAGTTTTAATTTGGATTAACAAGTATAAAAATAGTATTCTATGTGTGGCTTACATATAATATAATATATTTATATTTATATATATATATTTATACCTATAATATTTAGTGTATCCAAAACAAAAATCAAGTTAATATGATCTAGGGATTTGAGACTGTATTACAGCAATAAAAAGGAAAACTGAGCTCAAGAACATTGATTTCAGGTTAAAAAAAATGTACATGCACATGTGTACACACATGAAAAAATACATATATAATATGAACTTAAGAGGCAATGACTAATATAAACCACATATTGGATGGATTTTTTTATCACTCATTCTTTTCCACCCTTTGGCTCTTGTGAAAAGTTCTTCTATGAATATTCTTGCGTAAGTATTTGTGGGGATATCTGTTTTAAATTCTTTTGTATATTTACTTAGTAAAGGATTGGTAGTTTCCATTTGTAATTGTCTTTGCATATTTCTTCTTTATATTTGATACCAATTAAAAGTGGTTTCTTGCTTGACGCATTTCAAAGAACAATTCCTGAGACATTGGGATTTCAAAGTGAGAAAGAGTTTATTACCAGCACATAAGAAGGAGCTCAGATGGCCAAAGGGCCTAAAATCTAGCTCCCTGATTTTTAGGAATTTAGGGTTTTTATGGATTCTAACAGGGGAGAGTAGATAGTTACCATCAGAGTATCAAGTATACACAAGGGTGAGGACAGTCTAGAGTAACTATAAACAACAGTGAGGCTGGTAGTCAGTTTCCATAATTTCAGGTATTATCTTTTGGGTATTCTATAAGATTCTGAAAAAGTATGAAAAAGCATCAATATAACAATTAGGTCATCATAATCATTTAATTCTTAACTCGATTACATATTAAGTCTTTATATTCCACATCTGCATGAAGAGAAATTTAGAAATACCTTAATCACATCTAATGATTTTTTTAAAGGAAATTCACTTCTCTAATGAATTCAAATACCTTTTTAAATTATTGTTTCTACTATATATTACTGAATCTCTGAATTTCTCATAATTTGCTTGGTGTTTTTTGTCAACTCTTTGACTAATTATGTACTTTAGGGAGATATATGATGCATGGGCAAATATATTTTTCAAATCTTAGATATGTGCTAACTACAGAGCATGAGTATTGCAACCAAGATTTAAGATGATTTCTGAATCATTTTATATATGCTTTTTTCATATTTTCTAGTATATTATAGAATAGCCAAATGCTAATACCAGAAATTATTGAAACTAGCTAAAACAACCTGAGCCTTGTGTATACTTACTAGTTTGATGGTAACTACTCTACAATTCCTTGTTTGAAACAATAAAAACTTAAAATCCTAAAAATCAGAGAGGCAGTTTTTGGACCATAAGGACACTATTCTCTTTGCTTATGTAAACAAATACCCGTCCACTTTTTCCTAGTTTTCTGTGTACCATTCTGCTTGGGATTCAAGCTCCCACCTTGAGTCTGTCTGTTGTATATACTCCTGAAAAGTAATCTAGCAATTCAGTATTTAATGAATTATAGTAACTGTTTACTGTCTGTTCATTAAATGGGTGTGTTACTTAGGTAACTATTAAGTTTCTGTTTATCTGCTATATTATTGTTTAACTGCATTTGTATTGCTCAAGTGTTTATAATTGGTTACTGGTAACCGAAATTGCTTAGAATGGGAAATTCTAATTTTACTTGCATTCCTAAATGTAGTCCTTTTGGCTGTATTTTAAGAGACTGGAAAATCTTAGCCACAAGCTTATGAAAAGCAGGACATAATTTTTCCTGTAGCAAAGTTTGGCCACAATATAATGTAGAATCAGGAGGAAAATGGCTGGAGTATGGTTTTTCCTTAAAATTGTTTACAAGAACAAGCTTGCATAATGCAAGCAACACTGGTCCCAGAGGAGATGTTAAAAGCTTTAAAATTTAGAAGGGTGGGTGGAGAGAGTGTAGCTCAGTGGTTGAGCACATGCTCTACCAGGTAGCTCCTCAAAATAAAAAAATAAAATAAAATAAAATAACTAGAGAGGTGGTATGATTGAAAACCTGGAGACACACCATACCAAAACAGTGAATTATGAGTCAAATTAGTGAGTTTTATGTTTCTGTTTTCTATGTCTAACTTTCTATATCTGTCTGTTTGTTCAATTCATATTTTCATACCTCCAGATGGTAATATCAAATTAACAAATGTAATTCTTAAGAGACCTCTATTCAATTTGCTAAAAATTAAATAAACACTTTATATAAATATATGCAAATGAGTACTCCTTGAGTACCAAATTAGAAAAGCCAAGCTTCTGGTGCTCTTTTGAATGTATAATCTAAATCTTAACCAATTAATTTTTTGGGATGAAAAGGTCATACAGAAATCTGACTAGAGAAACTA
This sequence comes from Cabassous unicinctus, assembly GCA_029593785.1. Taxonomy (NCBI): domain Eukaryota; kingdom Metazoa; phylum Chordata; class Mammalia; order Cingulata; family Chlamyphoridae; genus Cabassous; species Cabassous unicinctus. Next base: position 23,905 of record JAQZBX010027164.1, read on the forward strand.
TTTGAGGGTGGAAAAAAAAAAACAAAAAGTTTTGCCTGAATTCCACCACAATTTTTCTATCACCTATCTCTACCCCCAGTGTCTTCAACCAAACCTTGACTCAATTCAAGCCAAGGCTAACACAGTAAATTAAAGAAATTTCTTTAACTTTGTAGGAGAAAAGTAAACTGGTTTGGGAAATTATGGAATAAAGGCTGGTTGTAGAAAGATGAGGAAGATGTGAGTTTAGCTTAGAATTCTTTTTAATAAGCTTGGAAATTAAGAGTGATAGGGATAGAGAATAAATCTGGTCTGGAGAGTTGGTCCTGTAATGTCCCAATTTAAATTTTTAGCAGTTTTGGGATGAGAGTAATTAGTAATCCAATTGCCAAATTAGAAAAAGTAAAGGAAAAAATTTTGAAAGCTATGGAAAGGGTTTTTTTAGATTGTGCTTGAAACAAATTAAACAATTGTAACATATTCTTTAGAGAATGATAGTATGTATGTGAGGTTGTTCATATTTTCAAATATTATGGCAACAAAGAGGTTTTTAGCCTCTTATGGAGGAAGAAAAAAAACATTTCTTGAATAAGTTATAATTGTTTCAAATTTATTCTACTTGGGTGTAATCTCCCAATGGTAATACAGACACTAGTAAAATAAATCCATTCTATCTTTAACATGATGAAAATTGTAAGTTTGTGTTTAATGAAGTTTAGTTAAAGAATTCAATGTAGTTTTGTCCTAATGTGAAATGGCTAATTGTTCACGGAACAGAATGCGGGATGTAAAACAAGACTTAAATGAATACGGAAATAAGTAGAAGGTTTGTGGAAGTGAGTTATATTTATCATAGTCAATGCTAACTAAAATTTGATTAGCTTGTTTAAGGGAGTGTGTTCTTGTCCCAAGATAAAATGACTGATTTTCACAGAATAAGAGGTGGGAATATGTAGGACGAGACCTGAATGGATATGAAAACTTGTAAAGGATTTGTAAAGGTATATTTCATTTTTTGCTGACTATAATTTAATAAGTTTATATAAAAGTGAAATTTTGTCTTAAGGTGAAGTAACTGGTTTAAGTGATTATAAATGGTATAAAAGGTTATAGGAAGTTTGTGGACACATTTTCTAAACTGCGAGATTTCAATGTAAATGGCTGATTTCAGGAAGCCATTATTACACAGAAATATATGAACTGATATTGATAACAAAAAGTAACCTCATAGTAGAGAAACCTGTCAGATACCACCTTATTCTGTTATTATCGATGCTAACTAGGATTTGATTAACTTGTTTATCAAATGGTGGACTGAAGCAAAAATAAAATTTAATTTTCTCTCTTTTAAAGTAATACAGTTTTCTTAAAATATTGGTCTGTTTTGAGTAGAAAGATATAAAATTCCTCTTCAAATAATCAATATATAAAGGCCAAAGAGTCAGTGCCTTATCAGAATTGCTTTTTTTCTGTCCAGTACTTAATAGCTAAAAAAATTAACAAAGCAAAACAACAGAGCCATTGTTATTTTGGAAATTAAGTCTTTTCCTTACTATTTTACTATTTCATTTGTCACTATGATAAATAGAGGCCTGTTTAAAAAGAATGTTCAAACCTGACAACTTTTAGTATTCTAATAAAACCCTTAAGGATATCTTTAAGTTCAAACTGCTGCATGGATTTGTTCATTCACACTGTAAAAAGTGAGTTGCTAAAATATATACATTTATGAAATACTGAAGACCAATCCAACCATTAATGGACAACTGTTATGACTTTTGATTAAGAATGTAATGAAAAAGTAAGACAAAAACTGATGTCATCAGTTAGTATTTTAAATTCACAATGGAAAAATATATTGCGAAACTGGAAACTCATAATACTTGTATAAACCATGGGAAATTTAAATGTGATGTTATTCTGACAATCTTCTAAAGTTTAGTGTCACATTTTATTCTGATCAAGATGTTGAGATTTATATCCTAGGACTATTGCAAATGTGTAGACTTATGTTTACTGCTAAAGGAACTATTACTTATAAAATGAAATCATTTCCAATATTAGCTGCCTATTTCAGGCACCTAATACTTGCGAAGTTCCATGTTACATTTACTACACAGGCATTTTTATTTTTATTTGTTTTTTTTTAAATTTTTTTCTGTACACTGGCATTTTTTAACAAAGAATCACTCTTATTGTTGAAAATATTTGTACTCTTAGGGTGCAAATATTAGTGTTCCAATAGGTATGTGATTATATTAAGGAGGAGGTAGCAGCAAGATAATCTTGATTCCATTGGGAATCTGAGGTTTTCAAAAAATTATTGGGAAAATAGATTTTCCTATACTGCAGAAGTTTATTCATGAATACTTTGTAACTTACAGTGAACAATTTGGACACTTCATTTTTTAATCTGAAGTAAAATACTTTCAGGAACCTCAAAATATTGTTAGGTTCATCTAATATATTATACGTTACATGAGTAGTGTTTGGGAAGTGTAAAATTAAAGGAATTTTCTAATCTTCTGTTGGTTAAATATGTATAAGTAAAATATTATTTACATGTGTATATATTTAGAAATTACATAAAATTCTCAAAGACAATATTCTCACTGTCCATATTCTATTCTAACACTGATCTGCATGATGGTATTGTTCATTATAGTTTAGTTATTCTTAGACAAATGTTATGGACTATGAAAACAACAAAATTTCCTTACCAGGTAAATTGCTCTGTTCTGATGTTTTTCTGAAAAAGAACATGCAGTGAGCTCATCTTTAATAAAAAAGGACTTTGAAAGAGAAGCAAGGCAAGTCTATAAGTTATGTTCTACCTGTTGATTAACATAAGCCTGGTAAAAGTGTAAAAACAATATGAAACAAAACTCCCACTATGGTCTGCAGTTGATCTCTAGAAACAGCTTTATTTAAAGTATTCATAAGGTAATTGGGACCCAGATTACAAGTTCTTGCAGCAGCCACATTTATTCCTGAGCTCTGATCTCTAATCATTATTTCTAAATTCTGATATGTTTACTCTTGTTTTATAACTTAATAGCTCCTTAGAATTTTTAAGCATCTGTGTGACACCTGAGATTCAGAGCTAAAATTTGCCAGCTCTAAAGGATTCACCATTCTAGATACCAAGAGGAACATTTGTAATTCATGGGAGGAGATCAAAATATTAACAGAAATTTAATATTTAACAAAATACTAACATTAACAAGAGTTTGAAAGTAGTTGATTCCAACCCTCATATAAAACATTGAAGGGTTCAAAGGCGACACTGGAGAAAGTAACTGAAGGTGTAGTGGAAATAGCAAGAGACTAATATTAGACATGAAGCCTGAATATGTGACTGCATTGCTACAATCTGATGATTAAACTTTAACAGATCAGTTGCTCTTTATGGATTGGCAAATAAATTCGTTTTTTGCAGTGGAATCTACTCCTAGTGAAGGTGATGAGAACATTATTGAAATAACAACATAGATTTATATTACTATATAAACTTATTTGATAAAGCAATGGCAGAATTTGATATAATTACTCCAAATTTGAAGGAAGTTCTACTATGTGTAAAATGCCATCAAACAGCATTGCATGCTATAGAGAAATATTTCATGAAAGGAATTGTCAACTAATGCATCCAACATCACTGTTATCTTTTTTTTAAGAAATTGCCACAGCCACCCCATCCTCCTTCAACCACTATCCCCATCAGTCAGCCATCAATCGTAAGGCAAATCCCCCCACCAGCAAAAAGATTAAGATTGTGGTGAAAGCTCAAATTAGCTTTTATTTCAATAGTGTATTTTTTAATTAAGGTATGTACATTGTTGTTTTAAACCTAATACTTGATAGACTTGTTAGACTACACACTCGATAGACTACTGTAGAGTTTAAGTATAGTGTAAGCATAATTTTTATATGCACTGGGAAAGCAAAATATTTGTGTGACTTTCTTTATTTTGATATTCACTTCATTACAGTGATCTGGAATTGAACTTACAATATCTCTGAGATATGCTTATATATGTATAGAAAATACATTTCTGTTGGCTCCTTAGTAGAGAGGGTACTGTTTTATCATGTTATGTGTATAACTTATATTTATCTGAGTATACTTGACAAAATCCAAGCCAGTCAGGGACAGAAAGAGAAATATAATCAAGTTAACTAAAGAACTGGAGTAAATTGGTCTTGTTTCACATATCATTGATCTATTTATATTTATACACATGATATATTTATACACATGGAAATACAAATGCATACTTATGTATGTTTGTCATAAAAATTGAAGTGTTATAGTTCAGTTAAATCAAATCATGCTTATTTTATAGGAACCTAAATCCATGCCCTATATGTTACAAAATGTATGTGAAAAAGCTAGTAATTTGAATATTTCTGGGAAGATAGCATTGTAGTAGAGTGGCATGGCTCCACTCTCTTACAAAAACTATGGAGCAAGAGCAAAAAGCTGTCTGCAGGAGTTGCTTTGGGAGTTTGCAGACAAGAAGAGTGCTATGCATCATTCAGGAGGGAGAAGGACAGAGAGATGAAGAGGCTGAAGCAAAAACCATGAATTACTAGCCCCTGCAGCTGGGAATGTCATTGTTACAGTCTGGCAGTTTGATGTAATTATGATATCCA
>JAQZBX010027165.1:0-28534 GCA_029593785.1 Cabassous unicinctus
CCTTGCTGCTTGTGCTCGCTGTGTCCATTTGCTTTTTGCGTTTTTCTGTGTCTGCTTGTTTCGCTTTGTTGGGTCGTCTTGCTGCATCAGCTCACCAAGCCACGCAGGCTGGCTTGCCTTCACCAGGAGGCCCTGGGAAACGAACCCGGGGCCTCCTATATGGTAAACGGGAGCCCTATTGATTGAGCCACATCCGCTTCCCAGGAATAAAGTTCTGATTGAACCTTGAAGTTACCGTGCTGAGTGAGATAAGTCACACACAAAGGAACAGATATTCTATGATTCCACTTACCTAAAATAGAATATGCAAATTCATAGAGACAGAATGTGTCTACAGGTTATGAAGGTGGGGGTAGAATGGGGAGTTAATGTATAATGGGTGCAGGTTTTATGTTGGGGATGGTGGGAAAGTTCTGGTAATGGATAGTGGTGAGGGTAGCACAACATTGTGAATGTGATTAATCCCCCAGAGTTGTATGCTTGGGAGTAGTTGAGATGGGAAAGTTCATGTTGTAAATATGTTTCCACAATTAAAAATGAGAGTGAGACTGAAGAGACAACAACAACTGAATCTAATATATGATCCTGGACTACATCTGAAAATGGAGAAAATACCCAAAAGGACATTATTCACACATACGAAAAAAAAATTGGACTATAGACTGTAAGCTTTATATCAAGGTTAAATTTCCTGAACTTGATAGCTGTATTTAATATGGTTACATTAAGTGAATATCTTTGTTCTTAGGGAAAGTACGTGGAAGTATTATGTGTTCAGAGATTGTGATATATACAAACTATGCTCACATGTTTGGAAAATAGACGAAAAGATAGATGGAGAGAGGTGGATAGATAAATGGATAGGTAGAATATGGCAAATGTAGCAAAATGTTAAAAGTTGGTGGATTTGGGTATCTGGGCGGGGGATACGTTAGATATGTGTATGGGTTTTGTATTTTGTGACTGTCCTGTAAGTTTGAAATTATTAAAAAATAGTTTATTAAAAAAATATTGCTGTGGACAATGTGCTTAAATTCTATTTTTTCCTAATTAGATGCTGGCATAATACCTGTCTTGTTAGGAAGAATATGCAATAATATTTTCAAAACTAGGTAGTGGTATAGGAATAGCAAATAATAAGAAATGTTTAATGATTTAGCTGTGTCTGAAAGATTTTTCTAGCTTTTACTTATCTCATTAAGGAGAGTAATTTCTCAGCATCTTACCTTTGGTCATAAAAGACATATGTTTCATCACTTGGGTCTTCCACAATTGCAGCATTTTAGTTCTGTGCAGAGAACTAAGTACCCAATGTGGTTCTTGATCTTTTCTTGTATCAGTCAGGTTAGCCCAAGTTTTTCTTTGGTAAGAAACAGTCCCCAGATTTCAGTGGCTTAACACATCACTTGTTTCTCTTTCACTAAGACTAAGTGTCCAAACCAGGCTGGCAGGTGCACTCTAAATGCTGTTATCTTGCAGGCACTAAGGCTGGCAAAGGCTTCATCTCCACATGTGCTTCCACTGTCACTGAGAGGGAAGGACAGCGGGGAAGTGAGCCCTGGCTCTTTAAGCTTCTCTCTACATAGTGCTGGCCAAAGTATGTCACATGACTGTGCTTAACCTCAGAGGGACAGGAAAGTGCTTTCCTACCCAATGTCAGGAAGGCGGATGGGGACAATTTGGTGAACAGCTTCCGTGAGGGTCACAGTCCTACTCAAAGTTCAGTTTCTCCAATTTCCTGGCTTGGATTCCATTACTCATATCTGTATTTCTCTGGTGTCATTTCACTTCTGTTAGCTAAATGATTTTATTCTTCCCTCATTTGTAGTATTTACATAATAATAATAATAAAATATATTATCTCCTTTCTGTCATGTTTCTAACCCTTCCTTGTCTTCTGAGCTTGAGTCTGACAATACTTCTCTACCATCTGGTCTGATGGTACTCTCTAAATTAACTTCCTTTCGCCATCCTGAGATTATTTGATCCCAAATCTTTCTTCAGGTCCAGCTCAATCTTGACGGAGAATGTTTCTCTTTCTTTGCTTTTTCTTTGTGAGTTGCTCTTATTTGGTTTCCTCTTTCCCATATAAATTGTATGTGTTTTGAAATAGAATGGTCTTAGGAAACAAGAAAGTATAAAAATGTGTTCTAACAAAGGAACTAGCCAGACCTCTGAAATGTTAATGGTTTTTTAAAGGGAATCCATGTTTTATTACCTTTATTTAATATAAAAGTATCCTAGTAAATAGAAGCTAGATGACAGAAATCAGTAGAGAAAATAACATGTTCATGTGTGGGTTTGGGGTGGGATTGTTTGTATTTATATACAGGTTGTATTTGTCTATTTAATCTGTTTTCTGGTTATTACATAATAGGTACAAAAATGTATAATATAAATACTTCTGATGGTTCACCTCCTCCTGAAATACTAACTGTGAATAGTTTAATGTATTTTATTCTGGATTTTTCCCTTTGCTTATATAAATGTTTTGTTTTTTTTTTCTTTAAAGGAAAACAAGATCCTTACTCTACAGATTATAACTTGACTTTTTTTCCCTGTTACTAGTGTCTTGGCAGTTCACTTTCTACTGCATCCTTTTCAGTGGCTGCAGAATATTTCCCCTATTTGTTAGACAATGAGGGTGGTATCTTTATGTTTCCTTTGTTGTCAGCTATCTTAGTTAATATCCTTCGTACAACATAACAGAAACCAACCCAAACTACTTTAAGCAAAAAAAAGTATAGGAGACATCACAGACTTCATGATCAGGAATACAGATGGGTCTTAGGAAAGAACTAGAACTAGGACCTGAAGAAATATCAAGAATCCAGGAAGTGTTCTTTCTGTTATCCTTCCACAAATGGCTTCATTTATCTTGTTCTTTCCTCCTCACTCTCCTCCACTCCCATTTCGTCCATTTCGTTCTTGTGGCTAGAATATGGCTTCTCCAAAGCTTCAGAGTATATATTCCAGCCACATGCAGAGAACACAGGTTGTCTCTGAATCTCAGTTCCAATTTCCAGGAGAGAGCTCGGGATGAATATGTAGTATACTCCTGTGGTGCTTAGAACAGCCTGATCCATTCCACTGGGAATAAGGGGGTAGTTTCCATGTAGAAACATGGCTGTTGGGGGCTTAATCCTTTTAATAAGAAAGAGTTCTGAAAGGAGCAGCCTTATTAATCTAAGGAGACCTCCTGAAAGGTGTCTGCCTTATGACCAGTGCTTGATGTGAGTAAACAGCTTTGTGGATAGACTCATGGATACAAGTATTTCTTTGAAATAATTTCCTAGAGTTTAAATAGCTAGTCAAAGTATCATACATCTAAAGTTTCAATAGAGACATAGTCTCCAAAAAGTATGTGCAATGCCAGTTTATAGTGCCACCAAGAGTCTAGTACGTTTTCCTACAGCCGCCAGTGCTGCTGTCAGTCTGGTTTTTGCCAGTCTGATAAATGAAAAATCTCCTTGTTTCTTTAATATCTACTTCTTTAGTTTCTAAAAATCATGAGCATCTTTTATTATGTTTCTTAGCTATTTTTATTTCTTCTGGAAATTTTTTATCCAACTCTCTTTTGCCCATTTAAGAAATTGGGTGAGTTTTCTTTCTCTTTATTCATTTGTAAGAGCTCTTGCACATTAGGGAAATTAGCCATTTGTGTGAAGTATATATGGATTATTGTCTCGTTTTTTCTCTTAGTGAGTGTAGGCCTTGCCTTAAGATGGTTTTAATTTTTATGCATTCCTATTATTTCTGTCTTCTGGAATTTTGTGTTATGCTTAGAGAATCCTTCACTACTCTAAGATTATAAAAACATCTACCCAGTATCTAGTATATTAGTATACTAGTACCTAGAAAAGTACCTCGTACTTTTCTGATAAAAACTTTTTAAAGTCTTTGATCCATCTTGAATTTACTTTCATTTTAGGGCTAAACTAGGGATCCAGGTATTTTGTTTTGTTTTGTTTTAAATGGACGCTTAACTCATTGAACAGGAATTTTTCCTCAGTGATTTTCTGAGTTCATTTTATCAAATAGTACATTCCTATACATAGTAATATATATAGGAATGTTTATACTATTTTCTGTTGATCTGCTAAAGCAGTACTTGAGTCTGTGATACCCTGTTTTAACTAATGTGGATTTATAGCTTACTATATTAAAAAAATTTTTTTTAAAGTAGGTACCAGGGATTGAACACAGGGCCTTGTACATGGGAAGCAGGCGCTCAACCACTTGAGCTATATCTGCTCCCCTATATTAAAATTAAATGCCTAATTAGGAAAGGGCAAATGTATGTTCACTGACTTTATAGAGTAAGTCCTAAATATTATATTACTTTATGGTATATAATATACTACGGTAAGTGAGTTAAATTATAAAAATGCAATGACTTTTCTTCAAGTTAGTACTTTAAACTCTGGAGAAACAAAACATATAGTTGAAGACCTTTTAAGTCTGCTTTGTTTGCATAAAGAATTTTTATTTTGTGCCCTTTTTTTCACCTAGAAATTGTTTAGAGCATCTTTTTAGAAAAATTTAAATTCCTTTTTACAAAAAGCTTCCTTTTACAAATGTTTTTATTATTCAGACCTCGGGAAATTTTCTGACAGAATTTCAAGTGAAAAATGTTCCTTCTGAAAGAATTGCAACTCAGAAGATCCTGTCTGTGATTGGAGAGTGCCTTGACCACTTTGGCCCCGGTTGTGTGGGCTTGCAGAAGATCTTAAATGCTCGATGCCCACTGGTGAGATTCTCTCACCAGGCTGCTGGGCTTCAGTGTGATTTAACTACTAACAATAGGTATGCTCTCAAGTTTATTGTCTTAAATGTGAATATTGTAAGCTAATAGCATAGTTTTTTTTTTTCCTCCTGCAGAAGCAGTATTTTTGGACTCTCTTAGACTTGTTTAATTGTTCTAAAAATTTTAACACTTGGATTGAAAAATAGGAAATACTTTCTCTTATATTCTTATACCTTTTGATTTTTTGATGTTCCTAGATAAAGTGTTAGGATATTGTGTTAAAGTGTTAACATAGCTAACTAACATTCTGAATAGAACTGTATTTCATTGTTCTTATTAGTATAGTTTGCAGAATGGAAGTACCTATTTATGGTATCTAAGTATACTCAGAAAATAAAGTAGCAGCTTGAGTTTGACTTCTGAATTGCCTCCAAGTCCAGTCAATATTGTGTACCACATGGGGTCTTCTTTGCTTAGGTCAAAAAGTGATCTAAACAGCTGAAGACTGGATAGGCTTTATTTAGCATATTTGCTTTTATTATAGCAACCTGTTTGCTTAAAAAAATTTTTAAAAGTGGGAATGACAAGTCCTTTCCCCTTCTGAGTCACTTTTCCTTGGTTCTCAGTAGGGAAAACCTCTGAATTGAGGAGTTTACCTCTTAACTGTACAGTTCTGTTTGCATGTGTTTGATTTTACTATAGTACCTATAAGATAAATAATCATAACTAAAATTAGATTAAGAAAGGCCAATCTAGAGAGGTTTTGTTTTACACTTGTGTTCATAACAAGCTAAACTTTACGTATTTATGAATTTCTCTTTAGGAACTCATAAAGTCATGATTTTTTGCCAAATTTTAATATAAAAATGGATAACCACACTTTCTATCATTACATTTTGTTTATAGTACGTAAGATATGAGAAAATGAGATTGATCTTTGTAATAGTTTTAGTTTCTTTCTTTTAAAAAACTTTTAACATACTTTTTTTCAGGCTTTAAATACCCTTGCAATATTTTTCTTTTTTTTTTAACGTCAGATCTCTTGCACATATGGCACTTATTTTTCAGTTTAATTTAGCTTCATTTACATATCCAAAACAATCACTGAATTTCTCATTTACCGTTTCTCCTGTTCTCTTTTTAAAGCCAGGAAATAATGTTCTGGTGTTAAGTTTGAAGATGTTCCTTTTAAAGAATTGTATGCCCTCTGTCTGTTCCTTGTGAAATTTCAAGACATATTTTCATCAGTAGGAATTTATTTTTAAAATATTTCTAATGAATAATTTTTTGAATTTGCATTGTAACATTATGACGAGGACACACTGAAAATAGGTTCTGAAGTTTGATTTCTTAACTGACACTTTATCTTCATGGATTTTGAGTTTTATAAATATTAGGCTTAAGTAATTTTGGTTGTTTTATGAACTACAGGAATTTTATGACTTATTCTTTCTTGATAAAATGAATAGAATGTTTTCCTATGTTTTTAGGCTAATTTGTCTGATATAGCGAAGGTGTAAGCAGGTGTAAATATTTTTAGAGATGCATCTATATTTTTATTGATAATTATAAAAGGACTTATACAATGTATATACTTATTATTTAGATCATGTTCAGGAACTTTGATTTAAAAGTTCTAAGGTTTAGAATTACATTGTAGTTGTCGACATTTAACAGAATGTTTTAGTGGTAATGAATAGATTTGATATTTTACCATTCACATTAAATTTTTATATTGCAAAAACATGCTTTTGATTTTCTGATTATGCATGGCGTATTTTGTTTCCAGGTGAATACTTTATTCTACCTTTGGATCATAATTTGGGGGGAGGGCTGAAATTATTTGTTATTTTTTTTTTCTTTTTTTGGAAGGATTGCCTTGAAAAGTTCTGAACTCCTTTATATCTATGGCACCCTGGACTTCCGAGTAAGAGCCTTGGTGTTCGGTATACGATGCTGGGCTCGAGCACACTCCTTAACGAGTAGTATTCCTGGTACTTGGATCACAAATTTCTCCCTTACGATGATGGTCATCTTTTTTCTCCAGAGACGATCACCCCCAATTCTTCCAACTCTAAATCACTTAAAAACCTTAGCAGGTAAGACTAGAGCAGTCTTTTTTTCTATTTTCTCATTCTGATGTTTTGAATGAATATAATTACCATGTGTTTTCAAAGCCATGTGTGTTTGTTTATTAGTCGTATACTTTGTCTCTGTATTAAAACCTCATGAATCTAAAATTGTGTTTTTTATTTTTTTTAAATGCTCACCAGGCGTCATGAGGGCAGATGACTTATGAAACTGGGGCCTTTAGAATGTTTGAGAGTTCCGTCTTACTCGTGTCAGTTGGCAGGGTTGTTCACAACAATCATGAAACTTTTGGAACCTCTTGCTCCAAACCAAATCTTGAATGACCTTGAAAAATAATTTCCCAGATACAGCTTTTAGTTGGTCATTTTCAGAGATGACTTTCTAAATTTGAACTTACCTCTAAAATTATTTCAGGATGTTTTAAAGATCCTAAATGTGTTTTTTTTAACTTAAAAGTTTACTAGAAAAAACAATCTTAAGTGAAATATTTTTAAATTAGCATGCTATTTATTTTAGACTATAGATGAATTGAAATTTTGGGTGATTGCTGAAGAAGATACTAAAATATTACAGTTCTGAATTATAAAAGGAAAATAATTAGGGGGTATGCTCAAAGTGTATACATATTCTTATCTACCCATTCTATATATTGCTGCCAGATAATTCTTTTAAAGTATATCCCTGAATCCTCTCCATTTAGAATAACCTTTAAAGGATGTTTATTCCCAATAGAGCAAAGCTCAAACTCTTTTCTTAGCTTGGTGCTGAAGGCCTTCAGTGATCTAGCCACAACCCAGTTTTCCAGCCTCTTCCACTATTCCTCTTCCTGTGTTTCCACATTTCAGCCAATACTCTCTTCTATGGTGCCTTCCCTTATTATGCAAATTAGAAGTACAGTAGTACTTAATTTAATGTAAACTCTACATGTGAATTCAGGTATATGTGATTGGCAGTCGAAAAAAAGACAGAGCGAGCGAGAAAGAATTAAAATTTTTAAAAATGATTTCTATGATTAATTTAGTATACGTATTGTTGCTAGAGTGTTTATTTGCCTTATTTATAAAAATGTGGTATGTTCATGTAAGAAATACTTATTAAAAAATGGGTTTTGCTATTCATGATTTTCAACTTACATGAAGGGTCTTGGAACGTATTGGGTGCTTAAAGTTCTACTGTAATCCTTTTTTCCCTGTAAACTTCCAAAATGCTTTCTTTGTGCCATAATAGGTAAAGAAGTATGGCAGTTGATTTTAGATGGTACCATATTTATTTATGCACATAGTCTCATTTGTTAGATTATTTGCAGATACCATAACTTTTAACTTATACTCCTTTTCCTTGTTCTTCCCCAAAGCATACTTTCATATGATACAGATTTTCTTTATATGAATTGAACTAAATTATTTATGCATATCTTCTAATTCTAGATGAAGTTAGTACTTTAAAACTTAATTTAGACTAAAGCATTACTTGCTAAGAGTAAGTTTATGGATTTGTGAAACTCGTCACTGTAAGTGTTGGTACAGCTTGACATCAAGCTTAAGAAAAAAGCTGAAATGTAGGAGTAGAAAGTTTTCAGGGATGGAATGGTTATATAGATTTTACTTTTCAGGTTGATTTAAAAGGCAGCATCCATGCCTGTGCTCATTTCATCCCTTAGTGTCATTCATTCAGTAATTTTTTTTTTTTTCCCTTGCTTGCTCATTAAGTATTAGGTGTTATGTTGGGTGGGATACAGTTGATGATTTAAGTATCTCAAGATATAGTAGAGAGGTAAGATACACTATATAGAGAAATATGGGTGGTTCCTGACCAGTAAGCAACCTGTAAATAGCACTTCCTACTCAGCTCATGCTGTGTGCACTGATGCTTAAGACTGCTACCATAGAAACCATTGTGGGGAAACCATCATGGAACTGTTAGGGTTCAGAAGCTAAGAAAGGAAAAGTTGTTCAAAGGAGGAAGAACTGAGGCAAGTGTATGTTAGGCGGCATCTACTGCTGAACATCTTCCTGTCTCACAAATACTGCCTACCACTGCCAGAGTCGGGGTTTGTCAGGTCCTACCTCGGAAAGTTTATACGGTCTTCTCTCCTTACCTCCAGTTTGCTTCCCATCCATCAATCTACTTTTAACTAACTGAGTGATTTTCAAAAATTCATATTTGATGGTTACATCATCTCACTTCAAATCCTTCAGTAACTTCCTGGTTCCTATTTTTTAATTTTCACTAATCAAGAAAAATATGATTTGTGGACAAGTTAAAAATATCTTTGGTTTTTGTCCCACATCTATTTTAAAATAAATTTAAATTTAGTCACATCTTTCGGCATCAAAACAGAAAAATTAGTTTTAGAATTCTTTAATTTTCCACTTCAAAATACCATTTTGATTGTTTTAAAATTTTCTGTTGAATTTGCTATAAACGGATTTAATTAGATGAAGGTATATTAAGGATGTGGTGAAGATCATTTTAAGGAAAATCTACCAAGATAATTTTTTCCTACTCATATCTATATTTTTCAAAATCCCCGTTTTTGTACTTCCTGATTTTAACCAGTGATCCAATACTGATGCACATTAAACAGTATGTGGCTAAGAATAAACACAGTTTTAAACTGTGAAATGATCAAAACCATCTCAGGACTTGGGGTTAATTAAATGGAGTTCTTTAAGCTGTGCCTCTTATTTGATGTACAAATGTGAAGACCTCAGCATAGAAGAGAGCTATTACATTCTTCTCTTTCATCTGTAGCTCTGTGTGACCCACTTGATAGTTCTTGCTAAACTGGGTAAAACTTCTTTCGTGGCAGTCTGTGGCATCAGATAGGTAAAGAATTAACAATAAGAACAACAGGAGCAATTTAAGTGCTAACTCTGTGCCAGTCACTTGGCTAAGAAATTTATATGTATCATCCCATTCAGTCCTCCCCCTTAGGAGGTAGTAGTAGTACTATTTTCATTTTATAAGTTAGGAAACTCAGTCTTTGAGAGGTTATCTAAATTTTTCAAGGTCACAGAGTTAGAAGAGCCTAGAGCTAGGATGTAAACCCAAGCATTTTCCAGAGCTTTTTTCTTTTTCTTTTTTAATTGAAGTATAATACACAAAGAAGTGCGTATCAGTTTTTTTATTTGTTTCTTTTTCTTTTGCATCAGTTTTCACAAACTGAACACACATGGAACCACCACCCAGATTGAATAACAACACCCCCAGCAGTTCCACCTGTGCTCCTGTAAGGTCACGAACCCTTTTCCCCAGGGGTAACTGCTTCTAAAAGCAAAGATGGATTTTACTTGTTTTTGTCTCTTATGTGAAAAGGATCATATAGTATGTGTTCTTTTGTGTCTGGCTTTTTCCTTCTCAGTGTTATGCTGGGGAGATCCAGCCACATTGTTAGTGTATTTGTAGACTGTCCATTTTTTGTTGCCTTGTAGTATTCCATTATAAGAATATACCAAAAACATTTTTATTCTATTATGAATAGTTGCTGCTACTAACATTCTAACAGATGTTTTTTTGGTGACCATAAGTACTCATTTTTGTTAAGTATATACTAGGAGTGGAATTTCTGAGTCTTAAGATTTGCCTATGTTGAGCTTTAGTAGATACTTCAAACGATTTTCCAAATTGTATACTCCCACAGATGTTATATACAAGTTCTAATTGTTCTTCATCTTTGCCAATACCTAGTATTTATTGTCTTTTTTATTTTATCTAGGCTACGTGCATTTGAAGTGGCATCACAATGTGCTTTTAATTTTCTTTTCCCTAGTAACTTTTAGAGTTGAGCACCTTTTCATATATTTATTAGCCATTTGGTTTTTTTTTTTTGTCAAGTGTCTATGAGTCTTTTACCTGTTCTATTGTGTTTATCTGTCTTTTTCTGATTCATTTGGAGGAATTTGTTATATGTCCTGGATAGTCCTTTGTCATATAATTCTCTCTCCTATGTCAAAGTTATAGATGCACCGAATTATTAAAGAGTCTAGTAATTCTACAACCTTTTAAACAAAAATCTGCCCTCTGAGCCTGTGCCTTCTACTCCTTTTGCTTCTTCCTTTAGGCAATCACCTTCAACTCTTTTAGCTAATTCATTTGATATTTCTAACCATATTTCTAAATAAAATGCTTGAATTGCTATTTCTTGATTTTTTATTTATTTATTTTTTTAAAGGTCTAGGCACCATCTATAACTTTTCTTTATGGAAAGAGGAGGAATTAACCCTTTTTCTACCTGTAGCCCCCACCATCCACACCGCATCATAATCTGTATAGCTACATCATAATTTTGGTATGCACTTCTTACATTATTGTGACTGTGTAAATGCTATTCACATCTGATCCATGGGGTAAACTAAAATTAATTTTCTTTCCTGGCTTTTTATATTCTTTGGAATTAATAGTTTTTAATACTGTTTAATTTCTTAAATTACCATTTTTTGCTTAGTTTTTCATGTATTTAATATTAAATCTCAAACTTGATGCCAGTTGTCTAAATCTCTTCTCAAAACTTTCAGAATATCAGATATTCTGTAAATTTCACCTGTTGGCAGAAACCCCCCCTTGGAGCCTTCTAGTATGTTCTAACCTGGACTGGTTGTCCTCTGGTGTACAGCTTTCATCCTGGGCTCTGCCTTCGTCATCATTTTAGTAGTAGTTCTGAAGGTCCTCCAAGTTAGACCTGTGTTGGATATCCTGTACCACATGTCTTCCTTTTTCTTGGTTTGTACCCTCATTTTGGTAGAACATGTCCTCCAAGAGCTTTTTGCAAAAATAAAAAAAAAAATGAATAGAAGGTAAAGTTTTGAGACTTGTAAGTCTAAAAATAGCTTTTTCAACCCTCATATATAATAATTTGGCAGGACATATTTCTGGGTTGGAAATGATTTTCCTTTGAAATGGAAGCCTTTTTAAGTGTTCTGAAATTTTATAAAGATGTGCTTTGGTTTCTTCATCCATTTTGCTGTTAACGTGGGGGAGGCCTTTGATCTGGAAACTTGTATCCTTCAGTTACTAGAAATTTTCCTTAACTTTTTAATTTACTACCCTGTTTTCTTTCCTACAAGAACTGCGGTAATTCAGATACTGGAACCCTTGGATTGGTCATCTAATTTTCTTATCTACTCTGTTAATCTTTTGGGGGGGATTTTCTCAATTTTATCTTCCAACCCTTGAACTTTTCATTTCTACCATCATATTTTTTAATTGCTGGGTGCTCCTTTTGTTGCCAAAATAATTCCTTTTTCTTTGTGTTCTGCCATTATGTTGTGTTTGCTGTATCCTCTTACCCATATGTCTTAAGGATTTTTTTTTTTAAGTTTTCTTTACCTGGGCTCTGTTTCTTCTAAGCTTTTTCATTTTATGTATATCAGACATTACCAGATGTCTGATAATATCTGATTTTCTGTTCATGTTTGAGTTAGAAATTAAAAAGCTAATTTGAATCTCTGAGCTGCTGCTAAGCAGATATTAGAACCATTGTGCTGGTCATCCAATTTTCTTATCTATTCTCTTGCTCTTTTGGGGACATATTCTCAGTTTTATCTTCCAGCCCTTGAGAGGGACTTGTTGATTAAGCTTCATTGTGGAATAATTTAGCTGGGCTGTTTCTTTGAGGAATGTAGGTATCACTATCTCTAGGTTATTCCTCTTGGCTATTCAGATTCCCTAAGAAGACTCATTCATTCTATTTTTCTGGAGGAAAAGCCCTGCCTATTGGCATTCAACGGTGCCTTTGTTCACTTAGAGTAAGTGGTCCAAGCATTCCACCCTCAGCTGTATATTATATCTCAGAGGTCCTTTCTTTTACAACCCTCTCCAAAGAATAAACCTCATATTTTCTGTCAGGGAAGAAGAGATCTGGGGAGCCTAAGTGCTTCTTTAACCATCAGGCTTCAGTCATAACTGGTGCTTCCAGGCCTGAGCCTCTAGGGGTTCTGCAGTGGCTATCTGCTTTTTTCTTGACTTTTTAAAAAAAAATTATTTTGTTATTTTACTGGTTTAGGGTTCAGTGTTTTCAGGTCTCCTAAATCATTGCTACTCATCTATCTGTTTAACTTAAAAAAAAAAAAAAAAAAAAATAGTTCTCGTCTCTTCTCCCTGTGTTAAGGTTATGTCATTTTGCTATCATTTCAGTGGTATTTTAGGAAGGAGTGGAAATAGATGCTTATGTTCATTCACCATCTTTACCTGAAGCATATTCTCCCAACTAGGATACAGGCTACCTCCCTTCTAAAGAGGCAAGTGTTATTGGAGCCTATTGATTGTGGTGGGAGGAGGTGGTAGGAGGATGACCACCTTGTCTGTTGATTAGCGTAAGTGATCAGTAGTGAACAGAGTATCACAGATGTACCTGTGTTGAAGAATAGTATCTAAGTATGAGTTAACATTCTGGAGTTGAGTGAGCTACAAGGTAATAAATAAAGCCACTTTGAAGCACTTGGTATAACCCTGTTGAAGTCATGTAGATTCTTCTCATGGTTATATCCAAGTACTTGAGAGGAAGTTGTTGAAGATTTGCATTTTCGAAAATCACTCTAGCTGGGTAGATTAGAAGGAAGCAGAAATGCAATTTGCCTAAACGTCATAGCCCTACCAGACCCCCACAATATTAAATAGTTAATTATTAATTAGCTTACATGAATTAGTAGGGCAAAACTATTTATTGGCTTCTCTCATTTAATTACTACTAACCCATGGCATGTTAGGAAGTTTGGATCTGTTAATTGTGATAATAGAAACTGTATATACTTACTTATATACTTTGCCGCTGACCCAGCTTAATTCCAGTAAACTCATAAGATTAGGATACTTAAAGGATTTTTTAAAAGGGGAAAAATTATTAAGCTTTCATATGAATTCGGCTCATGTTGTTATGCCCGTTATTCGTGTCCCTATCAACTTTCTGTTGTTTATTAAAAATGCACCTGGCTGGCACAATGTTGATTTCTGGTCTTTTGACCAGAAAGATTAGCCTAATTAATTAGACAGCATATATTATCTATACTGCAGCCCCTAGTGGTCCATTAATACCAGCTGTTGCCAATAGTGATCTCTGTGACAAAGTAGGAGCTTTTGTAGCAGATTAGTTCCCTGAAAAATGTGGGAAAGTTTATCCATCTAGATGTTGACACAATCTGAAAATGTCATTAAGTTTCTATGATGACTTAATAATAGCTTACTTGCTATTTGTATTTCTGTGAGAAAGTTGTTCAATGAATGTTATTTGTCATGTGTATTTGTCATGTGTATTATGCAGAAAAGTAGTAATTGCTGTACCAATTCACACAGATCTAAAGCTTTCTAAAGGAAACCAAATTCAGTAAATATATAGCTGTAATTTTCAAATAGCCACATGTGGCTAGTGGCTATTGTACTGGACTATGTAGATGTTGTCTGGGGATACTAATAGCAGAAAAACACGGGAGAGCAAAAAGGAAGGGAAAGACTTGACAACCTGCTAGGTTTGAATGCCTTAGGGCTTTTGAAAAAAACAAGTTGGCTCTATCTTAAATTAGGGGATAATTATTTTTCTTCAAGTTGAAATACTTTCTGTTAAAAAGAACAACACTTATAGAGATAGTCTTGGTTTTACACCATTGTACATTTCTAGAAATAAAAGATGTAATAGCTAAGAGGGCATCTGTATGTGTGACTGGTACTGTGCCACAAAAAATATAAACTGTTAATCATTAAAATAGTAAAACACACGCCCAATTCCCATAGCATTAGGGCTAAGTGTAACTATATATAAGTCCGTCAGTGCACTATATGTTGTATAGTAGAGCATATAAAATTGGCTCTTAAAATTAACGTGTTAGAATCTGGAATAATTTTTGAGAAATTATGTCAGTAACCCAGGTCTTAATGAAAAATAACAATAACAACAACAAAAAAGAAGTTTGAGGGAACCTTGCTTTTAAAATTTTTCTCTGACAGAGGCATTCAAAATCAAATACCGTCAATCATTCAGATTTTTTACTGTGAACTGCTATGTCCTGTTGTTATGGGCTAGCAGTAATGATAGATAGGACAGTGGGCCTTGGAGTCCCATACTGGGATGGGGGTTGGGGGACAGCATGTGTGTAATCAGAATACAATCAGTGAGTCGTGGAGGAGGAAGCTGAAAGACTGGAGCAGAGCTTGGAGTTATGAAATGTTTTCAGGTAGGAGGTGGCTGTTGATTCGATTTTTGAAATAGGTGTGGGAGTTTGCCTACATATTAAATGGTGGGAGGTAGATTAGAATGGGCAAGCAATGTCACGGTGACTATATATAGCCATCAATAATTAGGCAAATGATTACCTGTAAAGATATGCTCTTAGAAAAGGTGAGTGCCTGCATCCAGCGTGCTGTTAAATTCAGTGTCCTGAATTCCAGTCACTCGAGAGTGTAGAGTACTGCGTCTTAGAAGTTACCTGAAGCTTTTGAAAACTCTTAGGGCATTCAGTTTGTGTCGTGGGTGAATGGTTGAATAAATGCATAAAGAGTGGTGAGAATGGACATGGAGATCTAAATTACATATGATTGATTCGAGGTGGTGGAAGATGGGAACTGCCTCATTTTCATTTATAATTAGAGAACTGATTAAAGATGTGTAAGGAATCATTGGGTGGTTGATAGGACAATGACCCTGATCTGCTAAAGTAAATGTAATGTGCATTTCACTGTATTGTAACTAGCCTCAGGTCTTTCTAAATAGGATTTTTAACTCCTCTTAACTGAAAGTACGTAGAACACTGACTAATAATAGAACCCATTAATCTATAACTTTGGTTTAAGTCATAGATTCTTTTTCTGAAGGAGGGGATTTCTTTAAAATACAATGTGAAATATTTTTCATTTCTGTGTTTATTTAAGATGCAGAAGATAAATGTATAATTGAAGGCAACAACTGTACATTTATTAGTGATTTGAATAGAATTAAACCTTCAGGGAATACAGAAACACTAGGTAAGTTTTTTTCTTTTTCTTTTTTCTTTTTTCTTTTTTGGATTGAAACAATTTCCTCTTATTTTCCTTGTTTTATTTTCTTGCAGAATTACTACTGAAGGAATTTTTTGAGTATTTTGGAAATTTCGCCTATGATAAAAATTCCATAAATATTCGACAGGTAAACATTCCCTTTTTAATATTTGGTTATTGGGTACCTTGTTTTCTGTTGTACCTGACAGTTAGTTTTCCAAGCAGAAATATTACTTCATTTAAATGCTGCAGTAGTGGATACTATTGAGGAAAATGGTACCTACCAGACCTATATGACTAGACTAAGATCAGTCCTCTACTTACTCGGGTACGACAGCCAGGTCTTCCGACATTAGAGCAAATGCCCTTGTCACTCCGCCATGATACTTCTGTTGTCACTTGTTGCTAATACCATATCCTTCAAAATGTGAACTATTTCTCCAAAGGTTTCTGGAAAACATTTTGCATTCAGTTGTTTTTAAACTGGATTGTGTTCTGATAGAAGAAATTGGATTCAGAGTTTCAAAGATAGATTTTAGTGATTCCCTCATGAGGAGCCCTTAGAAATCACCTTATTTCAGGGGAGTGAATTTGTGATTTTAATTTGTCTAAGTTGTTGGAATGATAAAAAATTTTTTCTAAAAATAATCAGAACAGAACCATAGGCCATTTTGCACAAGTTGGGGATACTGTGGCAGCACTTTGGGTCTATTTTGTGTAGCATTTGGTGACATGGTGTATTAGTCAGCCGAAGGGGTGCTGGTGCAAGGTACAAGAAGTCTGTTGGCTTTTATAAAGGGTATTTATTTGGGTTAGAAGCTTATAGTTACAAGGCCCTAAAGAGTCCAACTCAAGGTACTATAATAGGTACTTCCTCATCCAAAGTCTGTTGCTACGTGTTGAAGCAAAATGGTGGGTGACGTCTGCGAGGGTTCAGCCTTCCTCTTCCCTCTTAAGGCTCTGTGGGTCCAGCTTCTTCCCATTTTAGCTGTAGGCTGGCGTAGGGCTGGTCACTCTTCCTGGGGCTCGTTTCTTCCTAGGTCAGCTGCTCTGTTCTTTTCACAAGGTCAGCTGTAAACTATCAGGTGAATGGCTCATTTCTTTTCCTGGGGCCTCTGCTGTGTCTGTGGAACTGTCTCTCTTCTTGCGTATCTGCTTCCATGTTCATGATTGTCCGTTTATGTAGCCCACCAAGGGGGTGGGGACTCAATCTTGCTTGCCCTAGTGATGTAGTTGAATCAAAGGCCTTATCTTAACACAATTTAATCAAAGACATCCCAGCTGAATCTAATACAGTCAAAGGGTATCACTCCCAGAGGAACAGAGCAGTTTACGTATATAATCTATATCTCTTTTTGGAATTCATAAATAATATCAAACTGCCACACATGGTTACAAACCTCACCAGGTTGGCTTCATAAAATGCATCCTTAGATATTCTCTTGTCCTGTTTTCTTCTCTCCTTTGTTCATTCTTCTCTAACCCTCATTCTGCTTATGGAGACTTTGTTTTTAAAAGAAAAAAAAAAAGAAAAAATGAGAGGAGGGACTCAAGTCTCTGAAATGCAATTTAGAAGAAAATGGTCATCAGACATACAAAGTCCTCTATCGTTTTTCTACTTTTACCCCTAGGGTCAGAGAGGACAGGTAGGTGGTAACCAGGAAGAGAAGAAGTTAGAAAACATGCAGGTGCTGCTTACACTGGAGAATCTTGACCATTGGTTTATAATATTTTCTTAATATTTATAATATCATTTGAAAGAGGGAAGGATTATGCAAGCTGATGGATCACTGCTGTTCATAATGTTTTAGTTTTCCCAGCTGCTGTAACAAATACCACCCAGTGGGTTGGCTTAAACAACGGGAATTTATTGGCTCCTGGTTTTGAGGCTAGGTGAAGTCCAAAATGGAGACAACAGCAAGGCGATGATTTCTGCTCAAAGACTAGCATTCTGGAGCTGGCTGTTGGCGGTCCTTGGTCCTTGACTTTTCTGACCCATGGCTATGCACATGACAATGCTCTCTTTCTCCTCCGGTTTCTGATGACTTCTGGTCTTGCTTTTCCCATGACCCCTCCCTCCCTCCCTCCCTCCCTCTCTCTCCCTCTCTCTCTCTCTCCCCCCCTCCCCTCCCCCCTTTCACTAATATGATTAAGACCCATCCTGATTCATTTGGACCATACCTTAACTGAGGTAACCTCATCAAAAGGTCCTATTTCCAATAAGTTCACACCCACAGGAGTGGTTTATGATTAAGAACATGTTTTTCTGAGGTACAAAACTCTAAGCCACCACAGTATGATGCATAGCTTCAGTTTTTCTTTTTATTTCTATGAGGATATTTTTTAAAATTAGTTTTATTGGTACATATTAATTAAGCATACAGTTCATCCAAAGTGTACAATCAGTAGTATTTGGTATAATTACATAGCTGTACATTTATCATTTCAGTCATTATTAGAGCATTTTCATTATTTCAATAATAAGCAAAACACAGACAAACAAGTAAACAAGAAAATCTTTATCTCTCAATTTCCCTATGTTTCCCCTGCTGTATATAGCTGCTACTTCTGGCTGTTTCTTGCCCAATTATTTTTTTATTCAGCAGTTTTATTGAGATATTTTCATATACCATATGATCTTAGCCAAAGTGTATAATCAGTGGCTTTTAGTATAATCACAATGTTGTGCATTCATCACCATCTGTGAAGGTATTGATTTACTTTGCCAAGCTTTATTGTTAAATATTTAGGAATGTAATAGAAAATCTTTATTGTTTTAAAATGAATAATGAATAAGCTTTTGTATCTTCTTATTTCATACTTGGGAGACATTCATTTCTATATTTATTTTAAGTATTCTGATTTTGTATGCTTCTAGTCCCACTGGCTTTTAGGTAATAGATATGTTTTTAGCAAGTCTCAAAAAAATGTATCTTCATCTTATTTTCTGCCGTTCTTTGTTTATATTTTTGTTCCTTTCCAGCTCTGTCCCATTAGGTAAAAACTGTTATGGTATTTAAAAATACTTCTATTGGCTGACTTAGTCCAGAAACCTTTCCTCTGAGCAGTGACATCATTATCCGTAGCTCATAAGCCTAATTAATTTTTCTCCAAAGAATACTCATAAAAACTACAGTGGGGAGAAAAATCAGTTATAAGTGCACACACACATATATGCATACATACATGCCCAGTCCTCTTAGGAAAGAAATTCTTTACTGTGTAAAGTTAATGCTGGCATTTTACATGTTTTTGGCCTTTTATTAAATTAACCAAACTGTTCTTATATTTAAGCTCTTCATCTATTTATACATTTTTTTTCTTCTTTGTAATAATCTGTAGGGAAGGGAACAAAACAAACCTGAATCTTCTCCCCTACACATTCAGAATCCTTTTGAAACTTCTCTAAACATCAGCAAAAATGTAAATCAAAGCCAGCTGCAAAAATTTGTAGAACTGGCCAGAGAAAGTGCTTGGATGTTACAACAGGAAGATAAAGATCGTCCTTCACCATCAAGTAATCAGCCCTGGGGGCTGGCAGCCCTTCTGCTACCACCTGTAACAAAGAGTAAGACTCTTGCCCAGAAGAAAAGGAAAAGGCTTGTAAGTGAGAGAATTAAAAACTTGTTGGAAGCTGTAAAAAGTAACAATACAGAAAATTCCACAGACCCCAATGAGGGAGAAAAAATTAGTACTAAGGTCTAATGGCTGCTCTTTTGCTTGAAGGATGGGCTTTTATCATTTAAAGGGTCTTCAGACCACCTGCAAGAACTGATGAAACCTTCACAGGTCCAGAACTTTCATCTGATGTCACTTTTCAGGATCTGCACATTGGCCTACTTCACTGGTCTGAAGTTCAGAGACGTTTTCCTTTCCAGGTCAGCGATCAATCAGATGCCCAAGTCAGGCGCTTGATAAAAACTTCAACGAGGAATGGGTGAAAAGGGATGGGAATGTATTTTAGTTAAATAGTTAAACTATTCAAAGTGAGTGCTAAGACCATTGTTGATTTCCACATCAGCTCCTGAATGGAAGTAATTTCAAAGGACTTGTTCTTTTTGTACATATGTGAACAATGAATATAATAAAACCTCAAAATTTTGCAGTACTCTTTCATATATAATCTTGTGCTTATTTTTTAAGCAAGTTACTGTTACTTATAAATTAAAACAGATTGGTACTGATTTCTGTAGATGTTTATATTTTTAAAAGGTATGAATATGGCCACTTTGGTCATTGCATTCTAGATATTCTAAGCCAAATAGGCAAAAATATTGATATATTGCATTTTCAAATATTTAGCTACTTTGTTTTCAAAAGTAAAGCACTGTTTCTACTAAAATGTAATATTCTCTATATTCCCTTTACTTTTCTATTGAAACTCGCTTCTCCTTAGAGAAAAGAGATATGTATAGAAATGTAATTTCCAGTACATTCCCTGTGGAGCAACTCTCTGTTTAAGCAGCAATATAGCGCAGTGTTTGAAAACACAGGCTTGAGCCAGACGGGCTCCATTGCAAGTTAGTTACCCTGGGCCCCATTGGTTTCATCTATAAAATGGGGGGTGATAACAGTGCCTTCTTCCCTATCTGTGAGGTTCACACAGGAAAGTGCCTGGCGCATTGTGATGGTTTGAAGCTGTATGTACCCCAGAGAAGTATGTTCTTAATCTATTCCTGTGGGTGTTAACCCAATATAAGTTGGATCTTTCGATGAATAGAATCTTAAGATGTGACCCACCTCATTCAGGGTGGGTCTTAATCCACTTACTAGAGTCCTTTATAAGAGAATGAAATTCTGACAAAGAAAGCTACAGAAACAAGATGAAAGCAACGAAACCCAGAAGAGAAGGGAGAGACCAGCAGATGCTGCTATATGCCTTGCCACGTGACAGAGGAGCCCAGGATTGTTGGCAGCCAGTTGTCGGGAATCATTTTGATGATGCCTTGATCTGGGCATTTTCATGGCCTCAAAACTTGTAAGCTTGTAAGTTGAAAAGCCAACTTGTTTTATGGTATCTGCTTTGAGCAGCTTAGCAAACCAGAACACACATATAGTGACACGTCTCTATAGTTATGAATTTTCAGTGTTGTCTGTAATTATTGTTTATCCTACTCAAAATTCAGATTTAGAATTTGTTGTGGTTTTAAGTCTCCCATCCAAATTATAGGTCAGAAACTATAATGGGCTCTGTTTGGGGTATTTTGAGAGATTCACTAATAGAACTAGTATGGAACAAAGTCAGTTCTGTGCCACCTAACTGCTATAGTTGATTTCACATCTGAAACCAACAAATGGGTATCCATGTTCTTTAATACAGGCAGTGGCTTAAATTAAAAGCCATTTGCATTTGTTCTTTAATTAGGTTATTCTGTGGGTCTAGAAATCTGTATTAAGAATTAAAATGGGGTTTTAAAAAGCATAAATACTGAAGGTTTGCTAAATGAAGTTTTTTTTTTTCTGTTCACAGATATTTGGACATTTTCTTTTTTAGGTGGTTTTACGTCCAAATTGCTCATTTCAGCACATAAAGTTGTGTATGTGTTAGCATTTTCTTTTCTTTTCTTGCAATTTATAGAACAACTTTGACTTTGTAGATCTCTCTTACTTTTCAGAATGTGGAGATTTAATCGTGATGGATTTTAACCTACAATAATCTTATTTTTTAATATGCAGTTTAAGTTCTAGTTAGATGAATATAGACTACAAATGTAATGTTTTCTCTTATGTTCAGTGTATCACATCCCAAATTTCTTAAATGCAATTTTTTATTACATTATAGGACTTATTAGCAATTATTTGTTTTTGTCATTTCTTAGTAAATTGCAACAATTAAAATTTTTTTCATGTCTCTTTTCCAAATATTATTGGGCTTTCATTGTATTGCTTTCACCTACAGTGATTTTTATTCAGTTTGTGAAAGTAATTTTGATATGAGAATACCTAGGTCAGATTGATTTCAGGTGTCTATCATTCCAAGTTTTATAGCCCACTAGTATAATTCCTGGGATTATTAACTATCTTTAGGAAATGAGAGATTGGCCAGAGACAGTCTAGGAAAAGAATATTTGCTCTTCTTCACAAACCTTCAATGATCAGAAAGGAGAAAAGTAGGACAATTGAAGTGGGACTTTCTTCCTGTTCTCATTTATTTCTTGCCTTTCCTTCCTTTTGTTCAGGGGCTAAAGTCAGGTGAGACAGAATAACATTGTTCAAAGACTTTTGGCCTAGAAATTCCTTGACCTTAGAAGTACACTCTTGTTCAACTCCTTATGGCCTGATGGTGCCAGAGTAGAGAAAAGCTACATTTACATCTATTATTTACGCAAACAAGTGAACATCTGCAGCAAAGACAGCAGAAGGACCATCCAAGCAGCCCTAGCTTGTCCAAGTAAAAAACATCTACTTTGCAGAGTTTGGCATTAAATTGGTGAGTAGCTGTCATGTCTGGGTCAATGTAGGAGTGGGACATTCAAAATACTATATAAGGAAGACACCATTTCTGGTTGGCATGATCAGAAAAGGCTTCATGAAGTAGGATAGGGTAGGTCTTGAAGGGAAAAGGGAGCAGCTTTAATAGGAGTCAGGAAAGAGGCAAGCATGTTTGGAGAGTTAGAAGTCCAGGTTGGTGAGGAAGAGTCGAGTTAGAGCAAGATTGTGAAGGACTGGCCATGGGAGAAGCAAGGAAGTTGAATATATTTTCGTTGATAAACCATTGAAGGATTTTGTGCAAGGAAACCATCAAAATTAAAGCCATGCTTTTAGAGGATTAAACTGGCGATACCACATAATTTTGGATCGCTGCTTTTGAAGCAAATTTCACTACCATAGGTTCCCACTGTAAAATTTCCACAAAGGTCCAGAAGCTGATTCTTACATACCTCAGAAGAGTCTTCTCAACATTTAATAAGGAAGGAAAGTTTAGGTAACTTAAAGCTATGAACAGGGAACATCAGGTTATGACTTACATATTATTTTATGTGAGATTTTATTAATGAGGAATTTTTTTTACAGTATATACTTGGAAAAGATTAAAACATGACCAGAAATCACTTTTTGCTTTGAGATGATGTTGGAAATGATTTTAAATGCTTGAAAGGCTTATTTTGGTTTCCTTGCTGAGTTCAATTACTTGTAGATACAGATTCCAAAGAATATAAACATTACATCTTTCCTCTGGAATTCCCATGGAGCAACTCCCAGAAAATGTCTATTTGAATGGAATCTTTAATCCTTAATATCTGTGATACAGGATATATATAAAATCCCATCAAACTAGTAGGAAATACACTCTTCATATTTTAAATGTGATTCCTCATGTTTATGTTATATGTGTGTGTGTGTGTGTGTGTGTGTGCGTGCACATGCAATTGTGCACCCACAGTTAAGTACTCAGTGGAGTCAAAGCTAGATTTAAGGCATTATTCACTTTTTCTGTCTACTCTTATATGAATACATTAAACATTGATTTCACAGCAGACTTTCTGAGCTTTTAGAATTTGGTGCTGAGACATTTTAAAGACAGTATTGGAAAGCTATAGCATGAAGTACTAAATATTATTAACACTATGATGATACATAGTCTAGTAAAATATCTAATTTGGCCAAATCTAAATGAAAAAATGTTAATTGTAGATTGTTTTTTTTTGTCTGGGTTTATTTTGAAGTCTGGCACATTGAAAACATACTATGGAAGAATAGAGGGATTGAGAGGTGAGTGCTAAGGCTTGTGGAGTTTTTCTTTTTGGAGTAATGAAATGTGTTATAAGATTCTTTCTGGTGATGAATGCATAGCCTTGAGACTTTACTAAAAACAATTGACTATGTACTTTGGATAGATTGTATGGTATGTGAATATATCAATAAAACTGCTTTAAAAACCATACTAAATTGAATACTCTCAAATGGAGCAAATTAATGAAAAATTACAAATTAAGTGCATTGTGTTCTGTGTCACTCAAATATTTTAACATGCAAAAGTTGTTAGGTAGAATGAAAGTCTTACATTTCTGAAGCTTTTCCTATTATAAAGTTACTGGTACTTTGCATCAGCACCCCTCTGGCTGACTAATACAGATTAACCTTTTGCTAAGTATATTTGTACATGGGCTTGGTAAGTAGAGTGAAATAGCATTTTAGCTTGTTCTCTCTAGTTCTACATTGTCTTAAAAATTGACAGTAAAGCAAAAGGTGAATTATGAAACTGGCTGAATGTCTTGCAGTGATTTGAAACTCAAAGCCCAATTTATTTTTCGTGACTCCATCTAAAATGTACATTGTTACTCTCTAAATGCACATATCAATATAAAACTAGCACCAGCTAGTTTTTTCTATTTCTTTTGTCATTAGTTTAGTTCAGATCCTTATAACCTTTTTCCTGATTTAGTGTAATAATCTATTATCCTAGTCCTTTTTAAAGGATTAGGGTTCAATCAAGTATGCTTTCTGGTAAATCAACTTAAAACTATATCTTGTTTGTTTGCTTGTGGTTCAAAAGATACCTTGGAATTTTACAGAGATTTAAGGTCATTCTAAATATTAGTAAACATTTTGGTATAGATATACAGAAAATACTGATTAAAGAGTTAAGATTGGTAAATAGTACAGCCTTTTCCTAAAGGCATTAATTCTGTTTATTAGCTCCACTGACTTCTTGAAGTTTTCGAAGTTCTCTAATAATGACAATCCCAAAATAACTGGTGTAAAGGAGAGTCATTCCTCCAGTAAACATTTACCCAAGGCTTGCTATATACCAAGCACTGTAAGTCAAACTCCACTACTTACCACAATATGAAAGGTTCGAATAACTGGAAAAATGATTTTTGTTCGTGAATAGAAAACTTTAATATAAGGATAACAGTTCTGCATATTTATTGATGTGATGCAGTCACAATTAAAATCCTATAAGAGGAACAACCAAAAAACTGGCAGAAACATCTCTCCCAAAGCTCAACAGACTCCAAACAGGAAAAACCCAAATAGACCCAGTCCACAGCTTATTAAAATCTCTCTTAATGCCAAAAATAAAGAGAAAATTCTGAAAGCCACAAGAGAGAAGCAACATATCACATATAGGGATCTTCAATAAAAATTAAATGCTGATTTCTCATCAGACACCATGGAGGCAAGAGGGCAGTGGGATGGCATATTTAGAGAACTGAAACCCAAAAATTGCTACCCAAGTATTCTATATCTAGTAAAACTGTCTTTTAAAAATCTGGGAGATATAAAGACATTCCCAGATAAACAAAACTTGGAGTTTGTCACCCTACACCAACACTACAAGGGATGTTAGTTTCTGCAGGTTGTAAGGAAAGGACGATAGATCAAAGCTGCATGAAAAAATAAAGATCTTTAGTGAAGGCAACAATATTGGTAAAATATAAATGCCAATACATTGTATTTTTGGTTTGTAATTCCACTTTTTACTTCCTATAGGAGCTAAAAGGCAGATGCATAAAATGTAATGATAAATCAGTGGTTTTGGGTTCATAATGTATGAACTTGTAATTTGTGACGAGCTACATAATAATGGAGGAAATGGAGGGATTTAGGACATAGTTTGTACGAACTATGAAAGTTAAGTTGGTATCAAAGCAAATGAGCTTGTTACATATTTAGGGTGTTAAATGTTTAAGCACTGTGATAACTACAAAGAAAATACTGTAGAATATGCAAGCTCATAGAGACGGAAATTAAGAACACAGGTGGGGAGCGGTAGGAATGGGGAGTTAATACATAATGGGTATAGGGTTTCTGTTTGGGGAAATGGGAAAGTATTAGTAACGGAAGGTGATGATATTACCACAATATTATGAATGTGATTTATCCCATTGAATGGTAAGCTTGGGAGTGGTTGAGATATGAAAGTTTGTGTTGTATCTATGTTCCCACAATTTAAAAAAAGGAAAAAAGAAAGCAAGAGACAGACAATAGCAAATGCAACACTCCATCTAGCAAGGGAGGAGAAAAGGCTCAAAGGGATATTATTGGGACATATGAAAAAATTGGAATATAGACTGAAAGCTTTATATCAATGTTAAGGTTCTTGAAATTGATAAATGCCCTCAAGGTGGATATATAAATGAATATCGTTGTTTTGGGGAAATGTATGTGGCAGTATTAAGGGTGCAGGGAGCATGATGTATACAACCTACGCTCAAGTGTTCAGAAATGGATTTATAAATAGGTTGAAAGAAAGGGAGGGAGGGAAGAAGGGGAAATGTGGCAAAATGTTAAAATTGGTGGATCTGGGAATTGGGGGAAGAGGGTGTCAGGGTATGTTGGAGTTCTGTGTATGGAGTTTGTATTATTTTTGTAACTAAGATTGAAAGTATTTCAAGATAAAAAGCTAAAAAATTTTTAATCCTGTATGAATTTTTTTAAATTTGATTATGAAAGTGATCCTGAACTATATTTGGGAAGAATAAACATACAAGAATAGGTAGAAGGCAAAATGAACATAATTAGAGTAACTGTTAAAATAGGCAAATATAAATAATGTAAATAGAACAGAATGCTACTGGTTTAGGATAGAACAAATCATTGGAACAGAATAATCCAGAAATATTCTCAAAATATATATGGGAATTTAGTAATACAATAATGGCAGCATTTCAAATTAGTAGAAAGAAAGGTGGATTGTTCAATACATTTTGTTTGGAAAACTGGTAACTATTGGAAGAAAACAAAAGTTTGATCCGGACCTAATTCTTATAACCAAATAAATTTCAGATGAGTCAGAACTTAAATGTGGAGGGGAAGAATGAAATCATGAAGTATTGAAATAAATGATGCTGAATATTATTAAAAGCTTAGAGTAAAAAGAGCTTCTCAAGTGTGACATGCATTTATAAAATAAAATATTGATAATTTTGACTACTATAAAATGGATAGTTATTCCACAAAACAACTATAAACAAAGATAAAATGAGAAAATTTCTAATAACCAGTGAAAAAGGGCTAATTTTTCTAATATATAATGAGCTTTTATAAATTGATTAATAGACGAAAAAGACATGGCATAGAAGAAATTAAAGTGGAAATATAAATAAAATTAATCAAGCTTACCAATAATAATTAAAAACTTTATTATGAAGAACTTTGAATAGACAAAGTTAAATTGAAAAGTTTAATGATGTTGCATAAATCCATTACCCTTTTCAACAACTAACTCCTGACAAATTCTTTCATTAATAACCTCATTTACTTACTCCTTCTGTATTATTTGAAGCAAATTCCGGTCATTCTCCCATTTCTTCTGTGAATGTCAGTTTCTTTCTCTATAAGAAATTTTTTTCCTAACATCACAAAACCATTATATCTAAATGGAACAAATAATACCAGTAATTTTTTTTTTTTTTAGATTTATTTATTTATTTATCCCCCCCTTGCTGCCCACGTTCACTGTGTCCATCTGCTGTGTGTTTTTTCCGTGTCTGCTTATCTCCCCCCCGCTGCGAGGCCCTGCTGCGCCAGCCCACCGCGTGGCGGGCGGGCCGGCCTGCCCTCACAAGGAGGCCCCGGGAAGCGAACCCGGGGCCTCCCACATGGTAAACGGGAGCTCCATCGATTGAGCCACACCCGCTTCCCCACCAGTAATTCTTTAATATATCCAGTGAGTGTTCAAGTGTCCAGTTGCCTTATGGATATCACAATTTCTTTTCCCCAAAGTGTGTTCTCCCAAGTCCACATGTTGGTGTATTAAGGTTCTCTAGGGAAACAGAATCAACAGGAGATATCTGTCAATAGTATGAGATTTTATAAGAGTCTCTCACATGACCGTGGGGATGCCCAAGTCCAGGTTCCGCAGGCAGGCTGCAAACCAGGGGCTCCGATGAAAGTCCAATGAAGGTCCTTGATGAGTTTCTGGGAAATGCTGGCTGTCCAAAGACGAGCTGAGAAATTCTCTCTGAATGCTGAAATCACTTCCCCTTTTAAGGCATGCAGCTGATTGGATAAAGCATCACTCATTGCTGACGCCAATCGGTTGATGTAGATGTAATCGGCCATCTATGCAGTAAACTCACTGCTGACTAAAGCCCATAAATGTCCTTGTATTACCATTAGCCCAGTGCTTGCTTGACTAAACAACTGGGCACCATTACCTGGCCAAGTTGACACAGTAGCCTAACCATCACAGGTGCCATTCATTGGAGGCACCCAAACTTAATAAAGGGATCTGTAGTAGATGAACTAACACATTCTAGCTGTTGGTATATTTATTAAGTTTTTGAATATTTAGGTTTCTGCTGCATCTCTTTTCCCCTTGCAATTTATTGAAGATGATTAGTTAGAATTTTATAGTAGTCAACCTATTTATCAATCCATTTCTGAACACTTGAGCGTAGGTTGTATACATCATGCTCCCTGAACCCTTAATACTGCCACATACATTTCCCCAAAACAACGATATTCATTTATATATCCACCTTGAGGGCATTTATCAATTTCAAGAACTTTAACATTGATATAAAGTTTTCAGTCTATATTCCATGGGCAATGCTCCAAAATGTGTTTATCGATTGCAATGAATGTACTACACTGATGAAAGATGTTGCTAATGTGGGAAAATGTGGGAGGTGTGGGGAGGGGGGCATATGGGAATCTCCTGTATATTCTCTAATATTTATGAAATCAAAGTATCTTTTAAAAAATAAAAAAGTGAAAAAATTTTGACTTATTCAAGAAAGAATTTAAAAGTTGTTTTGTTTACACTTTAAGCATATGTTA
>JAQZBX010027166.1:0-28528 GCA_029593785.1 Cabassous unicinctus
AAAAAAAAAAAAAAAAAAGTGCCTGAAGCAATTTTGGTTGCCTTGTAAGTAAGTAGTAGGTTACACTTCAAGAACAGCTAGTTTACAGGCATGCCCTAAGTGTGTTCCATTATGCTTCCTGCAGTAAAGGCTAAACACTGTTTGACATCTGAAATAATACATTTGTTTTCTGGCTTAAAAGTTAGATTTCCATAAGGGCAGGGGATGTTACCTTTAGAGTAATGGCCTTTGTTTCCAGCTCCCCCCACCCACCCCCAACCAATGTTTACAGCATATCGGGTGCTGCTGATTAAGAGAATATATGCAAGCAACAAAGCAAGCAATGGGCAAAATAAACAAACGATGGTCTATGGATTTTTTTCTTCCTTGTGTGGGGCCCTTAGGGTATTTGTCTCATGTCCCTTTTCCCAGCAGTCACAGCATGGTGCATTAAAAGCCAAACCATGGATTGGTTGTGTATAACTTTATTGCAGTGGGCACTTCATTTGAGGAATTTCACCTAAACGGTAGCAGCTTCACTACTTACAAGGGGACCATGAAGCATTACTCAATTTTGGTATGAGATTTTTCTGAATTTTCAATATGGTACTTTTCTTCTAATAACAGCACTTGACAAGCTGCTATTGAAAAAAAATATATGCATAACCTTCAAGTGCAGTTTCATAAAATAAAACAAAAGATCAACACAACTAATTAATGGAACTGTCCATCTAGACACAAACATTAAAAAAAAACCTTGCATAGCTATATCTAAAGAAGTTTTTAAGGCACTTAATCGATATTTCAGTGTCGACAAAGTGTTTTTTTGTTTTTGTTTTTTTTCTAATTTAACTGCTTAAAGCTTTCAAGCTGATTCTGGATACATTCACTAGCAAGTATCATAAGAAAAATTTGACTGCAGTTAAAATATTTTGTAGTTCAGAACATGAAGTCACTAATAGGACACTGTCATGACATTCAGGTGTTTAAAATTTCAGGTATTGTGCATTCTAGACTTCATACTTCCCTAGCTCTTTCCTCAATCCTGCCATCCTAATAAACTAGTCACATTAGAACTGTAAAACTTGAAGGCATTCAACTAGAATCAATTCTTTTCATCCCTTTTTTTTTTTTTTTTAACATTTTGACAGGTTATCTCTCACAAAGTATGTCCATTAGGCATAAAAAAGCCAAATCAATTTCAAAATAGCACAGATTTTAACAAACACTTTCTTGTAAGGGAGGCATTTAGAAAATGTCACATTTCAAAGATGTTGCAGAACTGCAAAAGAAGGATTTTATTTCACTGGAAGTTGAGTGTTCAGAATTGTGGAGTTTCTTTCATTCGGCTTTATCCAAGCTGATCTTCATATTGTTTTCGGAAGCAGTCACCAGCTGGGAAGAAATCCCAACACCTTTCTTGGTACATCTTCCAGACATAAGATTCCTGAAATAATGTGAACAAAAGGTACTTCTTTTTAAAACACAATAAGTTAAAACCCAGTTTGTTTTTTCTTTTCTCTAGATGGTTCACTTTAGGAATATCGATGTACATTTATGTGAGGCCAAACTGGCAAGTTCTTTTTTTTTTCAGTTAGAGAAGCTGTAGATTTAGAGCAAAAATCATGCAAAAAAGAGTTCCTATGTACCCCCTCTAATATTACCCCTTTGTTAGAATTGATGAAAGAATGTAATTATAATCGTACTATTAACTATAGTCCATAGTTTTCATTAGGGTTCACTCTTTCTGTTGTACAGTCTGATGAGGCAAGTACTTTCTTGCTCTATCCCCAGCCCAGGCGGTCCTGACTGCTGGCAGGGAGAATAATCCCCTCCAAAACTGAATTCTCCCCCCAAACTGAGATCAACTCACTGTTTGCCTCTAAAAATAGCAATAGCATGATTCCATGTCATTTGTAATTGGTAGAAGGATACATGGTTAGGGAACATTTAGTGCTAGCCTAGGCAGATGCCTGGAGAGTTAAAGACAGATCTAGAAATCAACTGCCTCTTCCTTTAGTTAAGTGTTTGAGCTGTGAAGTTTTGCCACAAATCCAATGATGTTTGAATATTTGATGACTTACTTTTTCCTCCCTTGTTCCCTATCTTTACATTTCTTTCTTTCATACTTAATCACGGAGTCCCGTTTGACACATAGTTTCACTCACACACACATAATATCCCCACACCTCCACACTCCCTTTGCCACCCACGCATGGTGGTTATCTTGCTTGTGCTGTCTCTCACGCAGTTTTTCTGATTCTCCTGCTCTTTGTTACAGCCACCCACTTTCTTTCTCATTGTCTTTTTCTCTATAATGTTCTCCCCACCTCCAGCTAATCTACTCCGAGGCAGAAAGCATAAGGGTTTAGAACATGTCAGTTCGTTGGGAAGGATAACTAGGAGGACTTTGGGAATAGATCGGAGTTAATATTTCATTAGAACTCTGGCTGCTGCCTAAGTCACAAAGAGGTAATAGAATAAGGCAGAAAGGAAAATGCCTAGGAGAGCATTAGGGTCATGCTACCTATTTCAGAAAACCTCTGCTCTACTAAGTCTCAATGTTGTATTCATTCTTATAAAGACTAAGAGACTCTCTCCCTAGCCATTCTTTGGGTTTTAGTTTATATGTTGTGACTTGAGGTAACCCGGGAACACAACATAGGGAGTCTTAATTAAAAGCAGTTTTCTTTCTCACCTGACCTGTGTGTTCTGTTTCATCTTTATTAATTAAATACATCAGAAAGAACCTAGAACAAGGATAAAAGGTATAATAAATGAGAAAAAGACAATATTAGATACTTTGGCTAGAAAATTTAAATTCATTTAATCAAGTAAACTGGAGAGAGAGGAGTCAAAAATGTTTCTTAGCATCATACTGTCTACTATGCTTTTCAGAATTGGGGAAATGTGGCATAATGAACATTAATCACAAAATTAGCCTTTTTTATGAGAAGCGATCTTTTTATTTTTACTGTCCCCAAACCTTGAGCTAAGATCACCCATGAGGAAAAGTTTTAGCTACTGTTTTATTGTTTAGAAAATCCTAATCAAAAAAAAAAAAAAAAGGTAGCCAGAACCCTTGTCACACTAATTTTAGTAAGCCAATTTACCATCTTACAAGAATGTAGAATTGATGTTGCTTATGTATTTCAAGGATATTTGTCAAGAAAAACTGGGAAGTTTTAATCTCAGTAAGATGCTGATTATTTTGTTTTTATTATAGACAATTAGAAATTGCCAGCATATTTTCACTTGCTGTAGCTGTGCTAAGTGTTTAAGGTTTGAGTCTGTGATGCACAAGTATCCCAGGAAACTGAAGCTGATCTCTCAGCTTATGTTACTTGATCTCAGAAACAACTTCCAGAGTAACCAATCTCATGTCCTTTAGGCAAAGGATTGTGAGGCTGGTGGTAAGGAAGAGAAAGTAGAAATAACATCCTTGGGGTAGGAAGTGTCTGAACCCCAGATTTTGAGTATGTTTATATTTATGGCTTCAGGTCCTGATGCACAGTAGAGGCTCTGCATATATTAGTTCCTTCTTCCCTTTTCCTTTAATCTTCAAGACCAAGAAAGAAGGCATGGCCCGTATCTTTATCATGTTTGAGACTTGGACACAAAGGACATGTCTTCTCCCAGCACATATGTATATAATTGACAATGTGTCAGTTTTAGGTGGGAGGTTCAAACGTGAATAAGATGTGTTCTCTACCCCTCAAGCTCACTGCCCATGAGGGACATAGAAACAAAACAGGTAATTATAATACAGAATTTGATAAGTTCTATGGGAAAACATAGAAAGGGTTCCTGACCCAAGTAACATCCTTTTACTTTTCTGTGCTCACTAGAACCTACATAGGGCCATATACTCACCTTCTATAGGAGGACATGCATCCCGATCACCTCCATTAAGATGTAAACTCTCCCAATGAAAATTAACAATGATACTCTAGATGTGAGAATTCTAAAGTTATTTAAAAAAAATTTTTTTTTTTTGGTCTTAAACTTATATTCTAGCAAAAACACATAGCTTTGCCACTTCTCTTTGAAAGTAGCAGCTTTTCCAAAGGGCCTGTTCCATCCTAAACAATAAAATGTAGAGCTAGAGAAGAGCTAAGCCAAGGTGCAGAACCCAGCATTTTTTTTTTTCTCTTGAAAATGATCACTTATGGAATCTGAATGATCAGCAACTATAATCTATAAATTCTGTAAGTTAAAAGTTTCATAAGAAGTCCATGGCACATAATAGGCTCTGAATCACTCATTCTTCAGTGAATACTTTACTTTGGAAAGAGTGACTTTTGGGCATCGCTCTAAATGCTGGGATAGAGCAGTGTCAAAATAGATATGGCAGGGCTTAAAATTGACCACTGAATTCAGCAACAGGTCATTGGTGACCTTGACAAAAGCAAATCTTGTGACCTGATGGGTAAGAAAGCCTGACTGGAACAGGTTCAGAGGAGAATGGGAAGAAAGAAATCAGGGACAGTTTTCAAGTTTTACTGAATGGGAAAGAGAGAAGAAGCAGGGCAATAGCTGGACGTAAATAATAGCATATTTGTATGGTGGTGGGAAAAGTCCAGTAGAAAGAAAGAAATTACTGGAGGTATGTGTCTTGAGAAGGTGAAAAAGGGATGGGATCTAATTCACACATAGAGAGGCTGGCTTTTGCTAAGGTCAGGAATAGTCTATACAAATACCTTACCAAAATACGGGAGAGGCAGAGTATATGGACAAAGATGAGGGGTGAGGGTAAGTTCTTTTCTGATTGCTTCCACGTTTTCAGAGAAATAGGAAGGAATAGCATTGACAGAGACCAAGCTGTACGACATAATTGGTTTTAAACTCTGCTTCTCTCTCCCCTGTCCCCACCACATCAATTAACCATGCATACTCACAAGTAGTTGGCTAAGTTGTGTTCTTGTAATGTATGTGTTTCAAAACCATGAGGGGTTGTGTCAAAGTAGTCATTGCCAATCCCACAGATGAAACATTTAGTCTAAGAAAAATAACAGGCAGCAAAGGCATTAATAGGTGTGATGTTACAGGCAGGTAGAAAAAGGGTGACCGATCTCTGACTGAACTGAGGGAAAAATATTTCTCTCTTTAACACTTTCTCTGAATTGAGGGACACTGAAAAATATTTCCCTCTTTAATGTTTTGGGCTATTGGTCATTCACACCACAATGTCACCTACCTAGGTCCTGGCTAGCATGGGACAGTGGTGCAGGCTGCAGGCCTGGGAGGAGCACGGAGAGTGCAGAGCACAGGGGTGGGGAAGAAGTGCCCAGAGCTAGTAGATAGGCACCAAGAAGAGAAGTGGACAACTAACTTTATTTGTAGTTTTGCTTGGGACTGTCCCTAAATGAAAGCAGAACCTATTATTAAAAAAAAAAAAAAAAAAAAAAAAAGATTTGTTGGGGGGATATAAACATAGACTTGGAATACTGGTAGTCAGAAGAACATTACCTCCATATCTTCTCGCACTTGTTCCTGTTGGTCTCTTAATTCTCCAAAAGCATCAATAATAAGACCTGAGAGTTTAAATACAAAGACAGACAAAGTGCCTTAAATAATGTCTAGTGGCTAGAGTAACGACAGAGGGAATGGCAGAGGCCACTTAAATTTTTTATTAAAAAGTTTATTAGGCTAAGCTATTTAGTTAATGCTTGTATTTAAAAATACTGATTAACCATATCTCATTGTTCCTCTTACACTACCTTTCTGCAATATCTGATGCTGTTAACTGCTCACTCCCCCTTGGAACTCTTTTCTCCCATCACTGCTCCGTTGACATACTATTTCACTTGGCCATTCATTTTCAGTCTTCTTTCTGGGTTCTTCCACTTCTCCTATCTCTTAAACATTGATGTGTATCAGGAGTTTCCTCTCCATTTTTTTTTTTTTTTTCCTTCTCTTTCTAAGAGATCCACCACTGATGGATCCCGTTTCTATTACCTCTGGTCTCACCTTGTCTCTTGAAAAACCCATTACAGTTAACCGTTTAATAGACCTTAACACTTGATGTCTTCCATATACACCTCAACTCAGGATGACTCAAACTAAATTCATCATTTTCTTTCCTTCTGCAATTCCTGATGAGCTATTGACTAAAATATCAGTACTCCGCACCATAGTAAAGAAGGAGGGGAGAAAAAGCACATCACACTCTCATAGCTCTTCTCTTTCCTCCCAGGCAGTTGAAGTGCGAAAGGAGCAAAGAGATGAGGGCAAGAATCATGAGGCAGAATGCAAGACTAGACTCAGGAGACATCCAGGAAACAGAACAGTGACAAGGAAAGGATCACTTCAGAGTAGGGAATGGAGGAGGGAGGTCCTTTTTAAGGATTCTTGAGTTTCTTATATCAGCACCAGGGTGTATCTATGGCTATAAATATAGCCATATAGTAGATCCTCAATAAATGTTGAATTAACAAGCTTTTAAATAAAACAAGTCACAGATGCAGGAAGGTAGGAAGAGCTAGACTTATTGAACCTTGTTCATCCTTAAAATAATTGGCAGGGAGTAGATGTGCTCAAGTGGTTGAGCGCTTGGTTCCCATGTACAAGGTCCTGGGTTCAATCCCTGGGACCTCCTAAAATTAAAAAAAAAATTGTCAACCGTACCTTGAATAATGGCCAGCAAGATGACAATGACAAAGAAGAAGAAGGTAATGTCAAAGACAATGCGGTACATTTCATAAGGATCACCAGCAGGGTCTTCTATTTCATCACCGATGCCACCCCCAGCTCTCACTCCCACATACATGTGGAAAAGGTAACACTAGAGAAGAAAAATAATGGCAATTTGGGTAAAAGTAGTAGAGTTTTTGTTGTTATTGTTGTTTGTTTTTGGCAAGTTGGTTAGATCAGTCACATGACTAGCTCAAAGTATGGCAGCCCTGAGCCAGGGGAAGGATATTCTTCAGTGCTGTCATCTTCATGTTGCTAAAACACGCTGCTTTAGCATGCATGCATGCAAACTGCCGTCTACTACACCTTTGATCAGTAGGGTGTCTACAAAGATGGAAAAATTGTGGTTACACTTTGGCTTTAAAATATAATTTTTTGCCTATTTTTAAAAGTTTTGAACTATTTGATTCATACAAAAGAATTTATATAAGGTCTAAGTTATAAGACCTCTAAGCCCTGATGAGTATGGCAGATGCCAGATACTAGTCTTCCCTCATTTAATTTTAAGAGTGCTGGCCTGGGCTTCAGGCAGGGCTAAAGACTCCAGAAAAAGATTCCCTTCTCCTCCTACATTCCATGAATACCTGAGGAAGCATGGATTCCTGCAGCATCTTAGATAATAGACTTTTTCTCTCCTCTCATGCAGCATATTTGATCCAATATAGGCATCTGGGCAGTGGCTCAGTGAGCAGATTGCATCCCCGCTACAGAGCAGGGTGCCTTTTCTCTCAGAGCAGGACTGGATAAGGTGGATTCAGAGGGAAAGATTAGGCTTACTGCTGGTAAGTCAAAAGCCAGGGGCAGCCTGAAGATGGGTATTTATCACAGTGATGCTTTAGCAACTGTAATGTAGGTGTCCCCTGAAGGTGCTTGCCCCAAGAAAGCATAAAGAGAGTTTGTAGCCAAGAAGTATTACAGAGAAATGACTACAAGCTGGACAGATGCCCTTTTCCAGAAATCTGGTCATTGTGACCATCGAGATGCTATTGCAGCTATGTTGGGCTCACTCTGAGCTGTGCCTTTCTGTCCCATTTGGGTTTTGGCCCGACATGAACCTCCTGATCTGATCCTGCTGCTGTAAATTCTCCAGCCCATGGTGGATGTTCTGAAAGAACCCCTCATGGCTTGCTGAAATAAACTGAGTACCAGAGTCATGGGACTCTGCATCCAGTTCTCAGAGACAAAAATTCAAAGCTTGACTTCCATGAAATTTAGATAAAGGTCCATTTACAAAACTGTTTCATCTTTACCTCAGTCAAATTTAGATGAATGGCGACTACTATGTGTGTGTGCTTCCCTTGCCAATTAAGAGACAAGTGGTAATGAAACATATTTCCATCATTTATTACTGGGATACATCTCCCTTTTTTTATGAGACATCAGTATTCCAATCTCTATTCAACTCTGTAACTCTATACCTCTGGTTTAGTTCTACAAGCCACCCACAACCCTTCTTTCCCAGTGAGACAACCCAGAGGTGGGTTCTCACCGTCATCATGTCATCACACTTCATATCTGGCTCGTCGTCATCTTCACTTTTGTTGTAGAACTTGCGGAAGAAGTTGAAAGCCACCACAGTATAGAGATAAACCACCACAGCCAGGAGACCTACAGTCAGAACCAACTGGGGATGGGAGGAGACAGCAAAGGAAAAGGAAGTGGGCTTTTCCTTACCTTGAAGTGGTTGTTTGAGACTGAAGAAAAACAGAGGAAAAGTGAAGCCAAACATGGAGCAGAGGAGGAGAAAAATGAGACCATAAAGAGAAACAGGCTTTTTGGGAGAAAAGAGTAATAATAGGGTATTGGTTTGGACATATGTGAACTCCAAAGGGATTTAAGGATAGAATAGTGGAGGTGCTTTGGGGAGAGTTAACTCAATTTTTACAGCCAAAGCTGTTACCTGAGGAGTCAGCTTCTACTCTAAAGCTGCTTCTAAATAAAGCAAAGTTTCACCTGACTGGTGGTTGTCCCTACATTACATGATTTCATAACCATGTACTAGATAATTGTCACAGCTTTGAGTTACCCTGTGAAGTTACCCTAAAAAGCAAATTGACTTTTCATAATTAAGAAATCTGCCTAGGACCATCACAGGGGTCATAGGGCATGTTTATTTCCAGGTTTTTGAGGTGAGTGGTTGGCACCATAAATGAGGAGGCACACGGGACCTGCTCATCTGGCCTACATGGTGGACTAGGTAGTGAGCTGAGAGATTATGATCAACAAATAAACTCATTGCCCCTCTAGGAACTACACAAAATGGGGTAGGCATGTGCTCTAAGTATTAGAATAGAGGTATTCAGTGGCATCTTGAGGCATGAACAGTAACTTGCCCAAACCTTAGACAGCAGTCCCTCACAGAAAGCAATTGATGAGAAAGTGAAAGAATCTGGCTTTGCACCAAGGACTAAACAGGTTAGAATCTAAGCTCTGCCCATTTAGTCACTGCGTCCTTTCAGGTGGGATGCATAACCTCGTGGAGCCTCAGTTCCCTTTCTGGAACCTGAGCATATTTGCTGTGCTCTACTCTGCCAGGGAGTTGTGAGACTGTCATGGTACATGGCACAAGCCTGGCACATTTTAACTTTTAATTTTAAGCTGCTTTTCTCCCTCTCCTGCACACAGGCCTAGAAATGTCAGGGATCAGGTTTCCATCATGGAATTGTACTTAGTGAGGAATGAAAGGAGTCTGAATTTATAGGCAAAGAAGGAGCCATCGGTAGCTTTTAATCAAGGGAGTGACCCTGACAATATTGTGGCAGACAGACTGGATACTGATAAGGCTGAAGATGGCAATGGCTCTCAAAGTGGGTCTAAAGCAGTGGTTCTTAATTGGAGACACATAGCAGAGTTACCTGGGGGTTTTTCTAACTGCATTTGCCTCCTTAGTAACCCTGTGGAGGAAGAGGTAGACCTAAAAATGGTCTCCA
Organism: Cabassous unicinctus; assembly: GCA_029593785.1. Classification (NCBI taxonomy): domain Eukaryota; kingdom Metazoa; phylum Chordata; class Mammalia; order Cingulata; family Chlamyphoridae; genus Cabassous; species Cabassous unicinctus. The sequence continues at coordinate 9,603 of JAQZBX010027166.1, forward strand.
AAGAGCTTCTGAGATGTTCATCACCTACCTTATCACCTGCTCTCTCCTCTCCCCATCCCCTCCCCCTCTTTCCTGAATCTAAATATTATGGTTTCTGAATCAAGGTCTTTTGCTTCATAACTGATGGCTGCAGTTATATTTTTTAAGTCTAAAATTCTGCAAAAATGTAGAGTAGCTCAAATGTTTGAACAAGAAAGGTGTATTATACACATTCCTTCTCATCAGACACTAGCAGACTACCTGCTATTTTTTTTTCTGTTCACATCTAGGTCCATTCTGCTGCATATCAGTATAAACCCAATACCTGTTTGCCATTGTGAGTGACAGATGACAGAATAGTCCGCAACGTCTTGAAACCCATTGCGATATCCAGCAGATGAGCCGCAAAGAAGAAGTTGTTGTAGTGGCCCAGGATTGACATGGTTGTGTACCAGGCAAGGTAGAGAAAGGACTGTGGAAATGGAAGAAATCTAGCAGCTTTTCAAGCATTCTGCCTCATGATGCACTCAAACCATTTTCCCCCCTCATCTTTGGGGACAAGAGTCAGGGTAGGGGGGATTTCGGTGCTGTAGCCTGGTTGGAAACCTAGGTGTTGAGCTAGCCTCACCCCACTAGCCTTACACTATTAACTTTTAATTTTAAACTTTCTTCTGAGCTCTGAGATAAGTACTAGAATAGAGGTATTCAGTAGCATCTTGAGGCATGAACAGTAATTTGCCCAAACCTTAGACAGTAGTCCCTCACAGAAAGCAATTGAGCTAGCCTCACCCCACCATCCTTACATAATTGTACAAGAGAGAATTTATATCCTCCAGCACCTTTCAGGCTCTTGCCTTTCATAAATAATCCCTGAATCTCTCTGAGCATCCCCATAGTAATTTGTTTTCCTGTAGCATCTAAAGTCATCCCTGAACCTGGGCTGCAGAATCTTGTTTTTCCAGGTACGATACTTACGTTGTCAGTAAAGACAACCCCCAGCTTCCAGATATGGTACTTCATGTCGATGGAACTTAGCCTAAAAAGGAACAAATAGTTTAAAGACTTATAAATGTCAAGAGTTAGTTAGGTGTTTAATAAGGGAAAAAATTAAGATTTTTTTCTCTCTCAGGTTTCATAATCTAAATATGGCTCTGTGTTTTGTCGAGTTGTATGTGTTCCCCATGAGACAGAGAATGGTTGACTCACACATCTTAAAATTTTAATTAGCCTTTCTCTTTCAGCTGTATCAGGCATAAAAACTGGTAGGTCTTTACATTTGTTAAAGCAGTGTTCTCTCAATATGTTAGAACCTAAGCCATACCAGAGTCTGAGCGAACAAAGACCGTGGTTGTTTTATTTTCTTCTAGAACACTCAAGAGGGCTGGAAAAACAAAGGATCTATTTTGGCCAGACTTTTTATTTTAACTCCTAAGCTCTGTACCATGATACCAGAGAAGCCTCCTCTGCGTTTGTCTCTTCTACTGGGCTAAAGTCAAGGGCATTTTTGTCCAAACCCAGGAGTTCAGCAATGCGTTCTGCTCCATAGAGACCTCCATACTTGTTGATCACCTACAGCAGAGAGGATGACAGGGTGAGGTTGGGGCCACAAGCCACCATCAATGCTTTCTCTAGTTCTGGGATCTTCAGGGCTTTAAGTGCTTGGCATTTCTAAGGGGTTGGTCAAGACATGATTCAAAGTGCAACCAGAAAATAAAGAGAGAAAAAATAACCCCAAGGGAAAACAGAAGTGATAAAGACGATCAGGTGAGAATTCCTTCTTTAGGGTGATCTTTTATCTTTTTGGAGGGGAGACAAAGCTCAGTATGCAGAAAATGACAGTGATTGTATTTAAGACAGACAAGTCTAGGAATGAAGCCAAAAACTTACACACATTCATATATAAACTCTCTGTGACTCACTCTTTTTGAGACCGCATCAGAAAAGCAATATCAAATTTTTCATATTTGCATATGGAGAACTTTAAAAAAATCTATTACAGTTGTGATGGAACTCACCCCCACCAACAAGGCATACCTTTCTCTTTACGAACTTGTCCCAATAATTATTAGGAAAGGATCTGAAAAAGAAAATGAAAAAGGGAGGTTCTTAACATCAAGGCAGTCACAACAACAGATTTCCCAATTTGAGTATCTGGACCCGAGTTCTTTTTGGTTCTTGGCCTGCCCACTGAAGAATTCAAGACTTGATTGAAATTGAGTCACCACAAGTCTACTGATTTTTGCTTTAATTACTTTATATTGACTTCTGGAAATACTTGGAAACCACTCTGCATTTTCTACCTCAGAATTCTGGTTCAGAGCTAGGATTTGTGATGAAATTCTTTGATCCTTGCCTTGATCTCAAAATAATATTTGATTTTCATTCACTAGCACTTACCTCATGTCAATCACTAGGGTAGATGTTGGGGATACAGTGGTGGAAAGTGCAGACAAGACCTCCAACTTTATGGAGTTTCCAACTGGGAATCACCTTTAATTTGTATAGGATTTTTCTTAGCCCAAGTGCTCTTCCACACCATTTCCCATTTGCATATAACTCCTGTGGGACCTGCTTCAGGGAGTTAGATCCCTTTTTCCTTTGGAGGTGTTTTTTTCTACCACACCATCCGTAATCTCCGCAGAGAGAACTTTTTCTTTCTGCCTTGTAGCTTGCACACCAGCTCCAATGCAAACAGTTTATTGTTGTTAAACTTAAAAAGAACTGTCACTTTCAGGTATGTTGGTAAGACCTATATAAAATATTTTGGTCCTCTTCAGAATGATTCAATCCGTCCTGGGAGCATTTTCCCCCGAGTCTAGATAGATTGAGGCTAAAGAACCTCTACCCTTTGGTACATGCATTTTTATTTCTGTTTCCCTTTATTAGCATCATTTTGTTGTAGAATAGCAACCTCCTATTCTACAGGGACCACGCAAGTTGGTGACGAGGAAGTGTGGTGTGTGGGGGGGTGGACTTCCTTTATCCACAGACCTCTCAGAAGAATAACCCTAAGCAAATGCTACCTCTCCCCACAGCAGGGTGGCAACCTTTAAAACAGAAAATTTTTTTCGTTGTTAGGTAAAGCAGTTTCTTTATCTTTAAACATCTAAATTCCCCTTACAAGCAAAACCAAATGCTGGTGTTTCAGAGTAAACTGCTAACAGGCATTATAACAATTATTTTGACCTTCTTCTTTATACATTTCTCTGCTACTGGATTTTTTCATGTATTGCTTTTAGATTCTAAAGTAAACAAATACTTTTATAAATAAAATTAAACCAGGCTTTCTCTGTCCACACTGATATCTCCCTTCTCTTAAATCTTTAAACAAATGGCCTGTAACATATAATTTATCCTTGATCATATTCTGGGGTAAGTGCAAGATTCCATGAGCAATTCTGAAGGGTCACTGGCCACAGGCTTTGGGCAGGGCCCTTTCACAGACATGACCTTGCCTTGGTCTTTGACTATTTTGAATTCCTTGTCCCCTGATGAGGTGTATAAGTTCCCTGAGGGTAGAAAATATAATTTTACTTTAAAGTATGGAGTAGAAAACAGACGTTAAGAAGGGAAATGCATAACTAAAAGCTGCGTCTATATATGAATGGTCAGGAAAAACAATGCAAGATGCCCAACCCGTAGTAACTAGGGAAATGCACAATGGAATGCCATTACATACCAACCAGATTGGCCAACTTAACTGATGATGGCAGGAGCTACTAAGGAGGTAGAGAAACAGGAACTCTCATAGGTGCTGGTTGGAATACAAATTGAGACAAATATTGTGCTTATCCTTTCACTCAACAAATTCCCATCGTAGGTCTATACTCCAGAGAAACTCTTAGACATGTGCATCAGGCATAAGAATGTTTGCTGCAGTACTGTTTTGTAACAGCTAGAAACTGGAAACAGCTAAAACCAACTGTCAGGAGACTGAATACACAAACATACTCATAATGGAAAACTACAGCTGCACGTATCAACATAGGTGAGTTCCCAAACATAATGAAGATTTAAGTGACATTATAATGCATATGGTATTATTCATTTATGTAAAGTTCAAAATGTGTAAAATGAACCAATATCTTGTTTGGGGACATAAATCCAGAGGGTAAAATGATAAACTAAAGCAAGGGAATATCACTAAAGTCAAGGGAGTAGTTAGCTAGGGGAGGAAACTAAGGGAATATGATTAGGAAAGATAAGGGAACTGCTAAGTTTTCAGCAATGTTTTATTTTTTAACCTTTGTGGTTTGTTTTATTATATTTTAAAATGCACACATATTTTATATATTCTTCTATATGTATGTTTAACAATATAAAAACAAATAAAAAAGAAAGCTGTCCATGACATGCAGTTAATAGCAAAAGCACCGTATGTAATATGATGCCATTATTGTGGGAAAAAAAATAAAGGTTGGTATATCTAAAACTTTTAAAAGTTATTGTTTATTTATGTATTTTGCAATTCACAGATATTTAAGCCACATCAAACTTTTTGCTACAATAATTTTTTTGTTTAGCAAATATTCTTGTTGGGACCTTTTAGTGGCCTTTTCTCATTATCTCCTTAGAATAAATTTCTAGAAGTTGAACTGCCTTTTTTACTGGGACTTTTAGGCCATATCAGCTTGTGCCATGGACACAAGTATTACTGACTGTGATGGTTAGGTTCTTATGTCAACTTGGCCAGATAATGGTGCCCAGTTGCTTGGTCAAACAAGCACTAGCCTAATTATTATTATGGAGACATTTTGTGAACTTAAATCATCAGAGTTGATTGCATCTTTGGCTGATTACATCTACAATCAACTGAGAAGACTGCCTTCAGCAATGAGAGACATCTCATCCAATCAGTTGAAGGCCTTCAAAGGAGAAGTGATGATTTCAGCTGGCAGAAGAGAGAATTTCTCTCTATTTCAGCCAGGCAGCTTCTCCTGGGAAACTCATCGAGGATCTTCATCAGAGTTCCTGGCCTGCAGCCTGTCCTACAGAATTTGGACTTGTGTACCCCCAGTCATGTGGGACAGTTTTATAAAATCTCATAATATTTACAGCTATCTCCTGTCAGTTCTAATTCCCTAGACAACCCTGACTAATACACTGATAATTGCAGAAAGCTTACCAATGAGATAAATTAATTAATAATATCCAAAGTTTCTGTAAAGTAATGACAAAGGGTCAGAAAGAAGGCTGAATAGTTTTCCACATTTTTCCTTATGTAAGGAGGTTGGAAGGGACCTGCAGATAGGGAAAGGCTTTTGGTTTGCATGCTTGCTTTTTACATTTTTACTTTGTAAGAGAAGAAGGGCCTTTCCTCTCTAGAGACTGTGAAAAATTCCTTGGTTGTGCCTTTGGAGAGCTGCCTTTCTGAGTTTGCCTGATCATCTTTGGATAAGTAGCAATTTTGTTCCCCCAGAGATGAGGGTTGTTGTTTCTAGACCTGCATGTCTTAATTGGCACAGCTAAAAGTTTCAATACAGTCCCCTTTGTTTAAATATTTAGTCCTATTTCTCGACTTTTTTTTCCCACCACAATTTATCTTGCAATTTATCTCTCATAATTGTGAATAAGCTGGTATTAGAGCATTACCTTTACAAATGGTGATGGCCTTTTTTTGAGCAGTTAGGGAAAAGGAAAGGACTAACAGCTTGAAGCCATATGCCAAGAACTTATACATTCATTAATGTTCTCAAAGTGTAGGAGGTAGTATTTGCATTCCTCTTTTACTAATAAGGAAAGTGAAGCTTAAAAAGCTTGATCACCTTGCCCAAGTTTACAGCAGAGCTGACTTCTACCCCAATTCAGTGTTCTTTCCACTATAGTGGTAATTACACCACATGCCTAGGAAGAGGACTTAACTCCATTGGTCTTAACATCCCCACCAGATGGCACCATTTTAACTGCCTGTGAAACTGCCTCTTGGCACATTCATCCACCTGGGCTAGGAAGTGGATTGCTTTTCAATTTTATGTTGGGAGGAGTTCTGTTACCTCCCAGGCTATATGTTGAAAGGAGACTTCAGAGATGGTACCGTCATAGGACTGCTGTGCCATAGGGGGACTCTGGAGAAGCTGATTAGCTTGATCTCTGAAGCCCTGGGCCAGTTAAGCCCTGGACATTTTCTGTGTGATTCAAACATGGAAAACTATTTTAGGTAATATTGGACTGGACTTAATTCCCCTACCTCCATTAAATCCATATAGATACATACACATTTTCAAGGGGCAACAGGCTATTTTATTGTATAGATAGGGGAGAAAACAAGTCCCTGATACCAAAGGAAGATTTACGCTACCCAGTTTCCAAGGTTGGGGAGGAAAGAGTTTTTCTATTTTCAGTAGAGACTTCTTTTCTTTTTGGGGTTGGGAAGGGACACTTACGGTGTGTTGATTACCAGGCGATCCCATTGTCCTTTGATGTCATCTTCAGATGGCTGTTCTGTGATATACAGGCCATCAAACTCCAGTTTCCTGGCAATTTCTTTCTCTCTTTTGAATACCACCAAAGGGACCTAGGAGTGGGAAAACCATATCAATCAGAGAGGCTTTCTGATTAAAGCCTCCTCTCCTAGGCATTTGTCACAAATTACCCTTCCAAATTCAGGGCAGGAGTCTCTTTGTAGTGGGGTTTTTAGAATGAGTTTTTCTTGGGGAATCTAATATGTGAGACCAAAGCCAAATAAATCTCTTCTCATTCCTTTGGCCAATATACCCCCTCCAAAAACTGATCTGATTTGGGCCATTCTTTAAGGTTTGGGTTTAACAGCTGATAATAATACAAACTACCTCTTTGACCCATCCTGGTGAGGGAGCCATATTTAGATGAGTCCCAGAGCCAAAGGAATTAGGTTTCCTAAGACTCATAGGCTAGAGCTGAATCAAGATTTAGAAAGGATGTCAGCCACAGGAACATGGTAAAATGTGTTAACCTCCTTCAGTGGCCTAGGTCATAGTCATCTCATGGCTTTTGGTGTTTGGTTAATCAAATATGATTTGATAGAATGAAAAGATTCAGTGGACTCTCTGTAGTCTTTTGGTATTCAAATTTCCTTCCTGAGATTCTTTCCCCGAAGAGTTCCTGCCAGGCACCAGAACACTTACCTTTGCCTATTATCACCCCATTCTCCTGTAGGTTTGATTTTATACTAGCTATGGTAACATTGCTATAAAGACCTACCACCAAAGAAGTACCACAGAAATGGATGGGGAAATAACCCACCCTCATAACCATCACCAAACACACACACACACTTCAAATATGGCACAGAGTTAGTGAGATCAGAGGATATTGCTAAAATCCCAGGAGATGAGAAGTCAATACCAGAGCTCCTCTCACCCAAAAAACTTAATTCAGACAGAGCCAGGGCTTCCATTCAGCTGGAGAGCCACTGATGACTTGGTGACATCACTGAGAGGTTGGTCCCCAAACTGTTTCCTCTAATACTCTTTCTGAAAGCTCATAATATCTACATGCCCCACATTGCTCATTTCTAAAACAGAAAGGGAAAATTTAGATAATGACTTGAAGAGAATTATCTTTTGTCCTTTTTTTTTTTTTTTAAATACAAGAAAACAACACTGAGGGAATAAAAGGCAAATGCTAATAACACGTATTGCCCGCTGTGAGGGATCAATGATTGCTGCTGGTTAATGGATGATGTGGGATGGGAAGCAAAGGTAAAGCTGTACTGGCTAATATTAATCCACTGTATTACGAAATGACTCTGAACAACAAGGATAATTATATCAAGTTTTGGAGCAGTACTGATATCTCTGGGACTCAGAACATTCTCTTCAATTTTCTAGGAGTTTGTATCCCCTGTAAGTAAAGCTTCCACACTTTCATTCCTTAGAGTAGGGTTTCTCTTTTATTTTCTCTAGGTCAGCATATCTTCACTTCATCCAAAAAGCTTGAGCTCTAGGATGGCAAATTGAGGAATAATAGCTCACACACTCTGGTGTTTACTATGTCTAGTGTTCTACATGCTTTTTACACATATCCATTTAATCCTGCCAGCAACCTGATGGGGTTGGTGCTATTATTATAACACTCTTCTTGGCAGGTAAGGAAACAGAAGTACCGCAAGGTTAAGTGGCAGAGCTGTGAGTCTGACCCAGGTGGCCTGGCTCTGGAATCCACGCTTTAATAATCATCAAGGAGTCCTTAGTCCAGGGCACCTGGTCTCTCCTGTGGGGTAACTGGGCTTCCTGCAGGATATTATATTTCACTGGTGAAAGTGACAGCCACAAGGATAGGACAATATTTCAAGGTCTCTTCTCAGAAAGAAAATGGCTTGGGCAGATAGTATATACAACCAAAGAGATATTTTACTTAAGAGAAATAAGAAAAACTGTAGTAAGAAAAAATGTAATGAGACAAGTAATGAGAAAAAAATGTGTGTTACTAGAAAGAGAGCTGAACTTAGAACAGCAAGAGTTGGATGAAAGCTTACATAACTGCAGTCTTGAATGATGGTGTGTATGAACCTTGGCTTCTGAAATTCATGCCCTTGGGTAGGCCTCCTCACCCCCTATGCAACAGTGAATCTGGGCTGGCCCTGTGACTTGCTCTAACCAACAGAATGCAGCAGAAATGCCAGTATGCCAGTTCTGGGCCTAAGTCTTTAGAAGGGCTAGTACCTTCTACTTTTGTGTTTTTTTGTTTTTTTTTTTTTTAAACCCTGAGCTGTCATGTGAGAAGTCCAGCTACCCTGCAGAGGGGCCACATGGAGAGGGAAATGTCCTGATTTTACATGGGGGAGGGTGCGCAGATACCCCAGCTGAGTCCAGACTTCTAGTTATCCCCCTGCCAACCTGCCAGGGGGCATTCCAGCCCAGCTGAGCTTCCATGGAGCAGAAGAGCCACCCAAATTGCCCATATCAACACGCAGAATCAGAGAGATTAAATGATTGTTCTAAGCCACTAAATGTTGGGGTGGTTTGTTATGCAGCAAGAGAGAACCACAAGAATATTTCACCAATAAGCCCTTCTAAAATTGCACATAGTTACAACCTAATTTTTGAAAGTGGAAAAAAGTATTTTTATAAAAATCAACATAAATTCAAAGATCAGAAGAATTTCTCATTACTAGTGACATGTGTGACTTAGCCTAATTACTCTAATTCTATAAAATTTAATAAGAGATACCTGAACTGTGACATCCAGAGCAATGCTTCTCAAACTTGAACGTGTATAGAAATCACCTGGAGATCATGTTAAATTATAGACTCAGATTTCAAAGGTCTGGGGTGGGCCCAAGATCCTGCATTTCTAACCAGCTCCCAGATAATGCCAATGTTGCTGCTCCATGAATCTTACTTTATTAGCAAAGTTTTAGAGAACAAAGGGCTGGCTGGGCTCAGATATGATGCTTCTTCCTCAAGGAACCAGATTCAATTAAGAGTGGTTGGCAAGCAGCTCACCTTCAGACAGTAGTAGCCCACCACACAGACCAAGGAGATGACGGTGTGGACAATGGCCAGGGCCCGCAGTGTCGGTGCCATATATCCGGTGCTCTCCTGCAGGACAAAGAACACCATCGCTTCTTCCTCTTCCTCATCATTGAAGGAATTCCATAGGTTTGCAACGTCCTCTGTCTCTTCCTCTAAAGGTTCCTCAGTGACCTGACCCAAGACATACACTCACTTATAAACAGCAGAAAGAACCTGCAGCCACTGGGCTTTCCCCACATATTTTACATTTCTAGCACATGCTGTGCAGATCTGAGTGACTCAACATTACTGCCAAATGAATGAGGTTTTAGGTACATATTATTGGAAACCCCCATTATCTCTAATTGCAAATTAAAATATTTAAAAGAGACACGAAAAACCTATCCTTTGAAAAGAAATAAAAAAATTAAAATTTGAAAAGCTTTACTATAACCCCTATGCTACAATCCTATGTCACAGGAGGAAATCTCTGAGATACTGTGGCATGGGAGGAGGCTAAGACAGAAACACAAACACACATGACCAACATTTTCTATTCTTTCTGAGCTACCATTTACACTCATGGTTTCATCTGCCATTCTTACACAGTTGACTCCCAAATTTACACCTTTGAGGTGTCCTGCAGCGACAACTGCTTGCTGGCTATCTCCACCTGGATGGTTGTCCTGCCATCACCCTAACCTCAATATGTTTAAAACCAAACTTTGCCACACCCCTCCATAGACTTCTGTTTTTTTCCTGTGGGCAAAAAGAAGCCATTAGTTTGTTGAGTAGGAGGTGGCTGTGCACAAAAGAATGTTTTATAGAAATGAGATTGATGGTTTTAGATAGGTGGGTAGAGAGACAAGAGTTAGGAAAGCCAATTAAAGACTATTTCAAGAACCCAGGACCTACTGTTCTTTAACATAACATTTATTATGTGCCTACAGCATACAAGACCCTGTTACCAACATTCACAATCTTCATTTATCTTGACTACGTCCTCTCTGCTCATATCCAATAACCAACTCTGTTAATTCTTCCTTCATACTGATTCTAACATATGTGCCAACAAAAATGGCTGCTTCACTCCTCAAGGACAGGACTGTATTTATTATTCATTTTGAAATACCTCATAGTTCCTAACGTAGGACACAGCCCACAGCACATGCTCAACAGATATTTGAAGAGTGAATTAAGAAATAACTAGAATAAGTCTGAACTATTGAAATAGTCTAACTGGCTTCCCTTACCAGCAGTCTCTCCATTCTCATTGCTACAGATTGTATCCTTTTTTAGAAGCCAATGTTTTAGAAATTTCCCTAGACATTAGAATTTTTGCTAGAATTAAGAGCATAACTTATGCTATATGCTATAGCTTTATATATTAAGCAAATAACCGCTGAATGAAGTATCACCTTGTAAAAGAGCAGGATGAAGTTGATAGCGAAGGCTACAAACAGAGCAAGGAACCTCAGGTTGTAGAAATTCCTGGCCAGGTAATGCTGTAAAGAAAAGGACAGGCAGAAGTAGAAGAGCTTTGAAAGGGAGAGAAATCTTCCCTCTCTCTCGCAAAGAAGATGTATTCTGAATAATTTACATAGAACTAGTCCTACTCTCTGGAAACTACTCTTCCTGGAGGAATCAGAAATGATGATTTTTAAAAAACTGCTTAGAATGTTGCTCAAAGGACTCATTTTGGCTTATTTCTCAGGGAATCCAAATGTCTAAACATGCTACCAGCAGAGGACTCAAACACTGCTATGATGTTGCTGTGTGTGTGTTTTAATGATTGCTCCAGCAGGAACTAGTCTATTTGGAAATTATAAATAATCCAGGCCCCAAAACAGCGCTACAGCTCCCACCCTAGTTGTTTCCAGACTGTGGCCTAGAGTCCTTGTTCCTTTGAGTCACAGCCCCAGAGTCTCTGACTCTGCCCTGTCGGGTGGCACCATCCCCAGTCTCACTGCCATCATTCTCGGAGAAGTCCACATGTGAAGATTAGAATGGTAGCTTCTTGGGGGAAGTTCCCAATCTCTCTGTGGAGGAGGCTCTCACTAACAGTGGGATCAGGAAAGTAGTTCTGCCATCAGCAACTGTACCTCAGTAGGCAGCTGATCAGAGAAAGAGTATCAAAAGTTGCACTGAGGTTTGTTTGCATGTGGAATAATAAAGCTTTTGAGAAGCAGTATGGGAAATTAACCTAACAGAAAAATTCTTTCTGCATCCCAAATGATCAAATTACTTCTGAATTTTTAGCCCAGAATCAGCTAAGTCCCCACATATTACACATCAAGAATCCATTAGAAAGAGGTGTTCCTGTTATCCTAGAAACAAAACAGGTCAGAGAGGACGTCCTGCTGCTGGGGCCAGAGGACCACCAAGACTGACTTACATTTTTGTTATCCCCTTTTTCTTTTCTCCAACAAAAAAGGAAAAGGCAGATATATAGGAAGAGGAGAGGAGTGGAATTAGAGAAAAGAGGAAGCATAATTAGTCAAATTGTGAAATGAACTGATCAGCCTCTGGGATAACACCAGCACCATGAATGGGGCCGAGGCCAGAGCACTTACCAATAACTTGGTCTGATAGATTTCCAGCCCTTTAAAGAAATTAGCCATGAAGGCTTCAGGTTTCTCAACTCTCTGGCCACGCCGTCGCTTCTTCTTTTTTGTCACTTCTGCCCACAGGTATTCGGCTTGCTCTTCTTCTTTGGCTTTGTCTTCCTTTTCCCCATCTTCCATGCTGCAGGAATGAGAAACCCACTCAGGAGGTTAAATTAAAGGGAGATTAAATTAAAGAGAAATCTGGGTTGAGAGGAGAGGGAGATGTAATTATTCAAAAACAGGGTGGGGACCTCTGATCTTTATTACCCCATAGCGCCTGGAAGACAAATTTGGATTTGATGAGTGGTGATCATTTTGATAAGCCATGGTCAGAGGTGTACATAAATTATATATACAAGTTTATCTCACCTAAAATCAGGCCTAACAATTTTTTTTCCCTTTAGAAAAAGTATTCTTTATTTTCTAAGCCTTTATGGGAATTAGCAATAGTACCTATTCTTTGAGACTTGTATGAGGAATAGTTAAAAGAAATATTGCATAAAAGAGCTTTGCACAAGGCCTGGCATATAATAGTGTTAAATGAATATTAGATATTACCATTCATGAACATTATATGAAGTTGCTAAGTGTGAGTGTTTGATAATTTGGCCAGATGGTAAAACTCTGATCTACTATCAGAATTATAAAATTTATAAGATTAATAGAATATGTTTATTACATAGCTGGGGTAAAAAGGAATGTGCCCAGGGATTGCACAATCTATTTTATTAGTAGAAATCAAATTTTCTACTTACTATTGCAATAGAAGAGTAGATGCTATCAAGTAGATCCTATCAAGAACATAGAAATTAGAATACAAAATGCAATCAAGAACTTACTCTGCCTTCTCAGATTCTACTTTTCCTTCTGCTTCACATGCTGCTTTCATCTCTGCTGCCTAGACAAAAATAACAGTTGGTCAAGATTTCCTCAGAGAAGTTGTTCATGATAATGTGCCATGTCATTGCCATTTTCTTCTCCTTGGTCACAAGTCCCAGTGGTTCTGTCTGTGTGTGCTTCTGCTCCTCTCAGGAACACTGAGTGTTAATGTCCTGCTATATCAAGTGACTGTGATAAGATGCCAAGACAGAGATATCAAACTTGACAACTCAGTTGCCTTGTTATTCCTCAACTCAAAGATAAAGCTTGTGCTAGGACATTGTCAGAGCCCCGTGATGGTGGTTCTACAGCTCCATGGGGCCAGGGAGAGGCAGAACACAGATCGCATCAAATTCAATCCAGCACCCGCTTGTCTTCAATCCTCCTACCACCACCCCAACCCCTCTGGCAGATGACCATTGTACTCAGAATAAATTTCAAACTCCTTACCTAGGCCGACACTTCGACGTGATATGGTCCCAGCTTTTCTCTACATCTTCATCTCGTATCACTTGACTCATTGTTTCCTACACCCAAATGCCCAGACCTCATTTCCTTTCATGGAATATTCCAAATCCTTCCATGCCATTGGGCCTCTGCACTGGCCATATCCTCTGCCTGGAGTGTAACTGCTCTGGGTTTCCACAGGCCTGCCACCTTTTCATCCTTCAGGACTTGGCTCGGGTGACACCTTCAGAAGTTTCCTTGACCACTCCATTAATAGCAGGGCCCAACTCCACTCTCACACATTACCTTATTCATTTATTTTAGTATGCAACATAAGTGGTAATTATCTTGTTTGTTAGCTACTCCACTAGAAGTTATGCTCCATGAAAGCAAAAATGTTGTCTCTCTTATTCACCAATGTGTTTCTGTATCTTAGAACATGACCTGGCACATACCAGTGCCTGAATGAGTCCCTACTATGCATTCAACTCTGTTCTAGGCCCTAGGGCTACATCAGGGAGCAAAGCAATAAATAAATTAATATTCTAAGAATGCCTATGATTCTGATGCTTCTTTCCCTGACCCTCCAGACCAGATGAGAGTTCCTTCCTATACATTCCTGTAGTACCTAACATTTCTCCCTTATAACTTTCTGCATACTTGTATTGACTTGTCCACTGTCCATCTTCTCCACTAAACTGTAGGGACAATGCATTTCTCATTCAGCAATGAATTCCCAGAGGCTAAAAAAGTGACAAGTGCATATTCACTATTCAATAAATAGTAGCTGAATGAATGAGGTTGTCTTTGGGCTGTAATCTCCTCCTCACTCTTCTCTCCATTCTCTTCTTGATGCTAGAACGATGCTGTGAGTTGGATGCCACAAGAAAGGGGAACACCCAGAGCCTTCTGTGGCTAAAGGACTCTGAACTACTGCTTCTTATTCTCTCAATCTAGTTGAGTGACTCAAAGAGCAAATTGGATGGTGGGAGCATCACAAGGATGAAAATGACCCAAGCATTATAAAATTCACTGGGAGGCAGGGCTAACTTGTTGTATGAATTCACCTGGACCTTTTAAGATATTACAGAAGGTTTGTCTCACAAAAAGGTCTCCTCTTGTGTTATACTTGGTTTCCTGTGCTTTCACGGAACAAACCTATGCACTATAACCATCATGTCTGAACACTTCAATATAAATTGGAAGAATATTCATCTATGAGACATCATCTGAGTCTTGATCTCCCTGGACATGGCAGGCTGGAATGATAAGATCAGGGTACTAGGGCCAGTGTCTAATACAATGTTGGCTCCTGAGCTAGTAGTGTCAGCACTGGTTGCAAGATACAGTGGCAAGTCTTTTTCTGGGGATAAAGAAATATGATAGAAACAAATTATGCTTACCTGTGCTTTTCTTTTTTTCTGTACAGTACTCTCTAATGTAGGTGGTTCAACCTTGCCAATAATCTCAGAGAGGTCACCCAGTCCTACTTCAGGTCCATGCTTTATGCTACCTTCTTTCTTTGGGTGGAGTCCAAAGAGATCTGACATAATGTCCGCATTTCCCTTCTCGCCTTTTACGCAGTGTACTAGTTCAGTAGTGATGCCTGGTTCAATCACTTCTGCCCTCTCAGTCTCCAGAGCATCATCATGGATACCAAATTGGGTTGGGTCAGGCATGTCACCCAGGATCTTGGTCACTCTGATGTTCTTTGCCCCTTCTACTAGGCCCCCTCCAAACACCGTGTTCCAGAGGATCTGAAATATTCCTCCTAGTATAGTAAAAAACAACTGGAATAGCCCTACAAACAACATCCAGAAAAAAGAGAAGAACACCTTCATCAGCTCCTTTGCTGTCATCTTTTTCACCTTTCTGTACTGCTTCCTGAGGTTCTTCAGAGTTGCCCTCTTCAGAAAGTTGGCAGCATTTCTCTTCACTGAGACACAGGCAATGGCAAATGCAGAGGCAGACTCGAAGCACTTGTCTTCTTCCTCTTCACTCTCAATTTCTAACATATAAGAAGACTCTTCATCTTCTTCCTCCTCCTCTTCTGGCCTGTCAGCTGAGTCAGATTCAGAGATCTGAGATGCTAACTGCATTTCAAAGATCGTGTCCTCACAGAAGTTCACAAACAATTCCATCTTTTCCTGCTCCCCACCTTCATTGACAACATCAAAGATGAACTGTCGCTTAGATTCCTTCACCTGGGGCTTCTCCCACTGAGTTCGACTGGATTCACTGATCTCAAAGTAAACGCGCTCTATTTTCTTGGCCCCACCCATGATCTCAATGCGTCCTAAGTATGGTTCAAAGTAATTTAGCACACTTTCTGCTGGGTCCAACAGACACTTCAGGCGAGAGTCATTTGGCATATGTTCAGAAAGATTTGTCAATAACACTGCCACATTAAACCCTATGTCCTTGGCTGGCTCATGGAACCGGTCTACAAAATCAATATAATTAAACATGTCGTTCTCATCAGCTTCAGCACACGAAAGGAGAAAGTCAATCTCTGACTGTGTGTACTGCTTTTGCCCTTCCATGGCCTTTTGGAATTCTTTCTTGGAGATGATCCCTTTACCATCTGGGTCATATTCTTTGAAGGTGTCTGAGCTCGTTAACTCTTTAAGTTTCAAGAACATGTCAAAGAATTTCAAGATCATTTCTACATTGGTAGATGACTCTACCAGTGTGTCAACCATCTGCTTGCCAATAGTTCCATTTACCACATTCCCTGTGAGGCAGGTTCAAAAAAGACATACAAACACATAAATAAACCCAAGTCATCACGTAACTGGTCAGGTAGCTATTTTAAAAGGACTTATGTGCCAAAATCAGTCAGCTCTTTTTTGACTGTGATGATTTGGCAATGGGTAGGAGGGAGCAGCAAGCCATAAAGACTACACCACTAGGAGCCAAGAGGGTTGGGGAGAGAAACAAAGTGAAGAAGGAGATGGCCACGCCACTGCATTTTATCTGGCAATGGGTCTGGGAAATAGTTTCATTACTAGATTACTGGGGACACATAGGGATAAGTGCTTCTCCTCTTATCCCCTTAGACTTAGGAGGGTACCTAACTAGATGGCTGGCATACACACTGGCAGCCAGATGTATTGAAAAGCAATGGGGAGAGGGAGAGGATAGGGAAGAGCAAAGCTTGGAGGTTTTCCCCAGTTCATTCTGGCTTTCCTATAGATATAAAATGAGTTGGTTTCAGGCTTTGTCCATCAGACCATGTGCCCCTCACTCATTTTTTTCCCAGAAAATTTGGCTTTCTAATCAATGTCATATGGTTCAAATGACCTGCCAGAAGGATAATCTGCATGATTAGTAAGGTTAGTGCTCAGACCAATTACAGTTGTGTGAATGCCTAATTATACCAAACAGCCCAACCTTCCAGGAGGGACAGAAGCATCACCACCATGTCCTGAAGGAGATCCAAGAGTTCCTTCAGCAGCTCGATCTGACTGGAATCCTAGAACAGAAACAGGAGATACCCCTGAGCTATCTGATGCCTCAGCAAAGTACAGGGCACTGAGCAAAGAAGAGCCTGCTCTGGAAAGGTTAGAGGAAGGCTGCGCCGATCTCAGGAATGAGCTCCCCTCTCATTGTGAATGAGGATGTCTTATCATCCACTGTTTAGAGCATCAGGAGACTCATTCAATAGACTCATCCAGTAAAGCTCCCTTACATTTTTTCCTTTTGGTAAAATGAAGCAGATATAACAATTGTTGTCCAAACTACTGAACAACCCAGTCTACCAAAGAGCCTTTAGGTGTCTCTAGTAGTTTATGTTATTGTTTTCTATACTGGAGAATTACTAGTGAGCTTAATGGGAATACAACTGAAATCCAATTAAGGTACAAAGATTACCATCACCAAGTGGGTTCTCCTTGCTTTCTGGATTAATTTAGATTCTCTTGCTTCTAGCTGGTGGTGATCGGGGAGCCACTGGTCCCTTAAAATATTATATAATTGAGGCTATTCCTCCGGATGGTTTTGATACTAGTCTGTTTGGTTTTAATTTCAGCAACACAGTTAGCTCTATGCTTTATATCTTGTGTCATAAAAGGAAAACAATCCCTTGAAGATGTGAGGTGGACAATCTGAAGGTGAGATTAAAAAATGCATTCTGGGCCACACTTCTTAAACAAGACTCTCAAAAAAAAAAAAAAAATAGACCTTCCAATTTCAAAGGGATTTCCCTCTACCTGTGGTTTTATGTCATGGAAATATAGAATATTAGATCAGGAAGAAACTTTAGAGATTATTTATTCTAATTCTCTATATTTTATAGGTGATGAAACAAAAAACCAGAAAGGGGAAGTGACTTTCCAAAAGTCACCAGTGAGAAGGTGGCAAGGCTAGGGTTCCAGTTTCCCTAGACTCACACTGCACTGTCCTGGCTGATATGAGAGTGTACATATTACTGCCAGATTAGCAGCCCTCACAAGAACTCTCTCCTCCCATAAGGCCAGAGTCAAAAGGGGAAAAATGGAAGGGTTAAGTAGCACATTCCAGAAGAAAGGAGGCAGATGTGACAGCCTTGAAAATTTTTGATACACATTATTTAAATTAATGCTGCACATGTTACTCTAATCAGCCTGAAACACATCCTGAAGTTCTCCCTCGTGTGTTGCCATGGAGAGAGGCGATCGACGACTACATATGCTACATTTATTTGTTCATAATAAGTGCTCTGAGCGATTCTGATTCATCTTGCCAGAGAGATGGGGAGAGAGAAGGAGAGGCAGAAATGGGGGAAAGCAAGGTGAGAGAAGAATGGATATGTGAATTACAGAGACATGCAGACATTCGACAGCTCAGACCGGGCTGGTATATAGTGTTTATAAATGTCAAAACAGTGTCACGGAAGCAAAAAAGGATTGGCATTATAAAAAGCAAGTGTTGAGGCAATTATGAAAAGGGTAGGTTGGAAGGACACAAGGAAAGAAGCTGCATCCATGCAAAAGCCTGACTGGAATTCCCTGGAGGCATTCATTCCTCATTGCACATTTTAGTCCTCAGTTTTAAAAGATGAGACCTAGTCTGCATGGCTATTCCAGCCAATTGATCAAGCAGCCACATCCATAATGGGAATACCAGGAAGTGGGGGTGAACTTAGCATTTTACACCAATGAGATGTGTGGGGAATGGGCCACAGTACCTGAGATAGTTTCATCTGCATGTTAGCAAACACATGGAGGAAGCCGACCACTGCGTCCCATAGCCTACTATGAGCCAGGCTCTGCTGGTTCCCAATGCAAGGGCCCTATGGAGAAGTAGACATCCTTATTTCACAGATTGTTCTGAAATCTGCCCTAATAAGGGCATTTAACACCTGCTTATTTGAGTAGATAGCACTCTCCAAAAGTCGCATATCTTGTAACTCATTCCTCCCCTCCCCCTCCCCACCAAGATATTACTTTTTCCCCTATGCCTAGGAAGGACCACTAGGTATTTCACAGCTAAGTGATTTTCAAAGATTTTCTTTTGGCCTCAGAGTGCATTCTTCAAATAAAGCCTGACATTGCAGAACAATATTTAAAAGAACCATGCAAAAGGGTACCACTGCCCCCCC